>KK115173.1:686237-706553 GCA_000611955.2 Stegodyphus mimosarum
TGTATGAAAATTTTGCAGAAGATAAATGGAAATACATTGTGAACCTTGATGAAGTATGGCTGCAACAACAACAAGCAGTTTATTATTGAAAACGAAGAGGGAAAAATGTACAAACCTGATTTCATCGATGCAAAGACAGTTTCGGTAGGGGATTTATGATTGTTGCGGAATTCTCTTATAATGGGAAATAAAAGATAAGAAGAGAGTTAAACGACATTAAAATCAACTCAACGTACTTTTATCAAGAGATGAAGTATGGCTGCAACAACAACAAGCAGTTTATTATTGAAAACGAAGAGGGAAAAATGTACAAACCTGATTTCATCGATGCAAAGACAGTTTCGGTAGGGGATTTATGATTGTTGCGGAATTCTCTTATAATGGGAAATAAAAGATAAGAAGAGAGTTAAACGACATTAAAATCAACTCAACGTACTTTTATCAAGAGAAAGTTTTGTGTCCGATATTTACTGAAGAAATTCAGTTTCTTTATCCCAGTCACTTTTAAAGGGTGAAATTTCAGCAAGAAAAGCAACAAGTCATACTTCCAAAAGCACCACTGCATTCTTCGAGAAAACGAAAATTGATACAGTTATTGTATTTACACCTTTTCAATTATTCCTGCGAAGTTCCCTGATGTTTCACCTGTGGTCTGTCAAAAAGAATGCATTTTAAACATTAATTAAATGGCCTCGAAATCATTCTAAAAAATGTGTACACACGCTCTGTAGCTTTGTTTGTTGATCAATAACAGACAGATTCATTTTGAAAGATTTTATATTTTGCCGAATGGCAACAGAGTCAAATGAAAAATAAAACAAGTGAATAAGCGCAAGTCGCGTTTTTGGACTAAAAACGGAGTTCAGTCATGATGCAGCAACAGTAGGGAATTTCATGGCAGTACGTTTGCTCGGAGGATTACCGTTTTTAATTTTAGCTTTTTCCGAAAATCTTTCAAGTAGTTCCTTCGACAAACAGGAATATCTGCCTTCCCCCCCCCTTTTCCGCACAACCCTCGAATATGGTCAATTTCAAGGCAACGGATGCTGTGAGTAGAAGCGGATGCGGGAAAGTGCCAAGCACACTGCCACCCGCTTGCGCAAAACGGAGATCTTCTCTATATGACGTCATCACACACCGCACGCACAGGATAGCGGTAGACGACGCGTCGCTTCGGTTTACCCTTTGTCTACATCGGCAGCTTTTTCGTCTGATTGGAATAACGTAACCGAAAATTCCTCAAGAATAGCTGTGCCACAACAACACACCCACACACTCACAAGGATCAAAAGCGGGCACGTTTTCGTGCTCGAAATGATCCGGTAAGCACACCAATTTTAACAGTCTGCTTTTCCAGAAAAGAATACTCTTTTTTTTTCCCCAGACAGTTATGGATGAAGCACTATTTATTACTGCAATTCTGAGTAGGAAGAGAAGGATAATAGTGACGAATACCAGAGATTTGAATGACTTGGAAAAGAAGAAGGAAGAAAAATATTGCGCCGAGGCTTTTGTTTTGAAATTTAACTACCTGCCTCGCCCCAGACTGATTTCTCATATGTTTTGCAACGATTCTTTTTGGAAATGTTTTACGACACACACACACAAAAAAAAAAAAAAAAAAAAAAAAAAGGATGGTGCACAAAATAGAAGATAAGAGACAAGAGAAATTCAACAACATTACCACACCCTAATAATTACATAACCAGGTATTTGTTACATACATTTTTATGCAGTTTTGCGCAAGATAGGTTAGGTTATTTCTTTTCAAAAACACTCAAGGTTCCAGTACCTTAGAATGGGTATATCTGCGTTCTCAAGACGCCTTCTCAAATAAATGTAGCTTATATTTATATTACACTGGAAAAAAACCCACGAAATCTTATTGTAGTCTGTCCGTTCAGCTATCGAAATCGAACCCGACACGAAATATTAGTGTTCACTAAGCCTAATCTACTCGGCTGTCGATGCAACTGCGTAACTGACAACAATAGTTAAACAGTATCGATTATGTCAAGAAATAAGTATCACCTAAGATCTAAATATTAGATATTTATTAATATTTACAATATAAAAATGAACAAAATGCTATTGTTATGAATATTCCTGCAAAAACGCGCTGGATAAATGAAATTACGTGCAGTTGCTTTGTCATGACGCAATACATAAAATTTTATCTTTATCGCATTCCCCCCCCCAAATTGTTCAAACTCACAGTAATACAGTTAGGGCAGTACATCCAGGTTTAATGTCTCAGGAATTCGCATATAATACACGTTGCTTAATGTGATCTCGGTTAATGTGCTTAATGTGATCTCGGCTATCATTCGGATATTGTTATGTAATTTCGGAAGTCCTGCCAGTCCGTATACGAAAACATGAAAAATACATCACTTATTGTGATCATTAATACTACCTAAAAATCATTGAAACAAATTTTTTACTGTAATAAAGTCGCCAAATAAGGTCAAAATACATTATAAAAAAATCTGAAAGCTTTCAGATTTTACATTACGCCCAAAGGAGCGTTTTTTTTACATTTTGTGAGTTACCTTTACGTATTAAATATCATGTTCTTCGCACTTAAACCATAAAATTCAGTTCACCAGCAATATCGCAAAATAATTTTTAAATGAGCATATCTTTAGAATTTCCGATACACAGTCTGGCACGCTGGAGATAAAAATATTTTCTTTCTGTACAGTGTGGCCATTGCTTGCTTTGAAATTGTTGAATTTGTTAATCAAAAATTCGTTAAAGTTTTACAAAGTATGAAATCGATAATAAAACAAATTCCAGATTCCAAATTTGGACTTCCAGATGCCCATATTCGGGTGGAAACGTACGTTATTCAAAATTCGATGGCTCTAAGTACTATCGTTTTATCACAATGCTAAAAACATATATACATTTTATGCACATTCTTCATTATTTAATTTCTTTAAAGATAATACAGGGCTGTAATATTTGGTGGCAACAGTTTGAAAAGTGAACCGACATTTAAAGTTTTCAACACAAAATGCCAAAACGAAATTAATAGCCCTTCTGGGCTAACATCCTTTTGGCTAAAAAATTAGAAGTGCCAGAAAAATGTCGCCAAGTAAGGGATTATGTTTCCAAACAACTTGTTTTCTATTTTAGTAAACCACTGAAAATTAGGTAAAAAACCAACCCGAATTTGTCTTAGATTTTGAAAAATTCTATCCATTTCGCAGATAACCTCTCTTCTTTAAGACCAAAAAAATGTTTGCAAAATGTTTCTTTTTTTTCCTTTCCTTTTCTTTTTTTTAGGGGGTTGTTTAGTATATTTACATGCTCTCTTTCAGCGAATGAATCCGCAGAGTATTAAGATTAGAAGTAAAGCATTCGGTTAAATAATGTCCAGAAATGTTATAAACTGATCGTAAATGAACTCTCGCGGCAAACACATTCAAAACAGTTCATAATTAAATTTTCGCATTTTATTAATTAAAGTTTTGTGAAAGTACTTCTTTATATGTTTCTTGTCCTATTTATATTAAATTAGTTAAATTCAATTACTTTTTTTGAAGAATATTTTTCCTCATCGTTTAATGTTATCAATCTGTTAATGTCATGAAAAAAATTCTGATGTGGACATCATATGACTTCCTTGTACAACGCTGTTAAACTTTACCCATTTTTGTACACATTATACACATTTTCTCGAATCATTCTAACATAATTAACTTACTCTTCGAGGGATATTGAAAATGACATCAAAAATTGTAAATTTTGAAATTAAACATCCCGCTCAAGTTTTATCGTAAGGGAGTTAAACTTCTTGTATTTTTATTTTGCCATAACAAGAACAATATAAGTACAGGAACCGGAAGACCGCATTAGAAGCTAGATTTCGTTATTTGTCGAAAATTATTTTTGATTAAATTTGACATTGCCAAAACACAAGTATTTTCGTCATTTAAAACACTTCTGTAATTTACTTAACGACTGCCAAAATTACTTCATACTGTCTGCTACAAGAAGATGGAACAACATGGAATATTTTACCACTTCCAGGAAACGTTTCCGTTCGAAATTTCTAATTTTTACACTATACAAGATAGAATGCCATGGAAGATGATCAATTAACAGTTCGATTATCCAGCATTTTCACATTTTCTGATTACAAACTTATAAGGTATTTCTCCAGCCTTCTTCGCATGCCTTCGTGGTGTTATGATCAGCACACTCGGTGTGTATTCGAGAGGTCCGTGGTTCGAGTCCCAGCGAAGGCATTGCTCATTTTTCATGTCTCCCGTATCAAAATAACCTAATGACTCTGCAAACTGGTTAACTGAATAACTATTTACTCAAAATGGCAAATCTATCATTTCACTCATTCCTACAAACCGATAATCGTTAATTCGAATTAGACAGGTTTACTTACATATTGTTGATGTAAGAGAATTCTACATCATTATAAAATTCACAAAGAGCACTCTATATGTGTTGCTCATTAACCCACTGTTCAAACAGCAATTATTTTATTAGTGAACTTAAAATGTTTCCATTAAAGAGTATCAAAATATTGAGACGTGCAATATTTTTACAGTGGCTCATTTAATAACGTTAATAAACAATTTACTTTAACAAATTGAAGTATAAATTAAAGACATTGCGCCGTAAGGAGTGGCATAATGCTGACATTTTAAGAGACCGTAACTGGCATCGCCAGAACCAAGATTTAACAGATAAAGGATTAAAAAGAATAGGTTCCTCTCACAGTTCTTGGCAGTTGAAAGGATAAAAGTAGTTAACAGCCTACATGTTAAGTTCAATAATAATAATACAAAGTAAACAACTGATAAGTACTATTTGACTGGTACCGTTTCTGTCAAAAAACTAGGCTCTAGTTTTGACAAGCAATTTTATCTTCTAATGCTGTGGAGAACTATTTAATGAACACTTACAGGGTATGACTATACCATTTCCATGAAGATACTGTTGGAAGAGTAGCCAAGCCATAAATTAGTTATTAGAAGTATGTGCAAAGAAGTACATTTGATTCATCCTCCTACATATAAAAAAAATTTGTATTATAATGCACAATCCACATAGTGCTTTATATTGTAACAATATCGGAAGCGCAACTAAATTCAAATTTAAGCGACAAGAAAAGCTCTAAGTTTATCATGTCGGTATTCACTATGTACCATTTATCATGTCGAAGCAGTCATCCACCTATATTCCGAGAGAGATTCAAAAGATTTTACAATCCTTATGCGATTGCATTTTGATAAAGAATACTTTAAACACACTGCATGATTTTCCAAATATATTAGCAATTTAACTGAAGGCAATTTATTTAACACCATTTGAAATCAACTTATTCAATAGCGGGATATCATAAATGAACAATTCCACCATAAGCATAAAAAATCAGGCTACTCTTCAAATTCTTACCAGCTCATGTAAAAGGTTGGCTGATTAATTAAGACGAAAACATACACGGTGTACATACTGGCAAACATAGGGAAAGTTTTGTAAAAGTACTTTCTACAGGAAATTGTATTTTACTTTACATTACATGAAGGGAAAACACCGCGCAAGCAGCCTTTCATCGATATCTAAACCTCGGTCGAACTATCAGTGTTCAATCTTATTTAATCGGCCACTGGCGGTCCATCTCTGATGTTTATCTCTTTCCTGATAAATCTGTAGCCGAGTGGATAAGAACGCTGACAGTTCGTCCCGAATTCGAATCTCTGTGAATAGGCTTTCTACATAACATTTTCAAGGTTTTCCCCACTCATACCGTGATTAGAAACCAGTTTCACAAGGAAGTCCCTTAACATTAATAGCTTTCGTATATTTTGTCTTAACCAATCCATTACGGTAAATACATTCGCTTCGATCTAAGAAACAAAAAATAACTTCCCAAATTTCATGGATTATTATGAAACATTTATTTCGCTTTTTATCGTTTATTTCGTCGAATGTAGTAGCAAATGAGAGAAATCTGTTCGGAATGCTTTCGTGCAGGCCTTTCTAAGGGATCCGTAGCTCAGTGGATATACATAGCAGGCCTGACTAAAGTTCGAATCCCGCGCACATAGATCTCTAAAGGCAGAAATAAGTTGTTTTCGTCAATATCTAAAGTTAACACAAGAAACTTCATAATTAAACTTAAACAATTTTTGAACAAAGAGGCATTCTGGTTAGTGGAAACGTTATGATGCAGTCGAAGACTGTTTTAAAATAAAAGCCAAAAATCTAACTATTTTCTTATATTCGCACTACATGTGAGGAAAGCCACTAAAGCATCAATGCGGCAGTTATCCATTGTGATAAAAGCCACTGATAAGCCGACCTGAGTTTTCTGGACTCTTTAACATAAATCTAGAGATAATATAGCTGTTTTTCTTCCTAATCATTTAATTAAGCGTAGCAAGCAGAATTACTACAAATTCACAAGTCAGTCCGTAAACCAAGCTGCGTTAAATATTGCAAACAAAATTCATGGTGGAGGGTTCTTTTTACTGTATATTTCCTGACATATCCCCTATAATTCCCTTAACGGGAAACTAAAATCCCACTTAAGACCGAATGACAGACATACGGTACTATAAACAGAAACTTCATTCACTTCTTTGACAATGAACCCCCCAAGTAGAAATGGGTTGTTAGCTGCTGGAGAAATCTTCGTCATCAGCTCCAGCTAGAACTCAGCTGCGTAAATAGACTCGTTTGCTGTTTATTGACAGATCCACCTACAGCTGTATACGCAAAAATGGTCTAAAGCAAGAATCCTACAGATATAGATCTTTAAAGAGACAGATAGCTATTTTCGTCAATGTATAAAAGCATAATAAGGAACTTTATAAATAAGCCAAACCAATTTTTGAACAAAGAAGAATTTTTGTGAGTGGAAACTCTATGATGTAGTCGTCGATGACTGCTCTGGAATAGAAGCCAATACCTACCTTTATCAAATACTGTAAGCTTAAACGTGACCGAAAACGTTTTTGGTTTTTAACAAAATATAGCGAAATACATGAATATACTTCTGCTAGTGAACATAAGAATAAAAAAATCTGGAAGTTTATATTAAGCCCATATGGGGCGTTTTTTTTAACATTTTGTGTGTTGCCTTTATTTATTAAATATGATGTGCTTCGCACTTAAATCATAAAATTCAATTCAATAGTAGTATCACAAAATAATTCAAAAAGAGCATATCTTTAGAATTTCCCATACATAGTCTCGCGCGCTGGAGATAAAAATGCTTTCCCTCCCCCTTGCAGTGTTGCCATTGCTCGCTTTGAAATCGTTGAGTTTGTTAATGAAAAATTCATTAAAGTTTTACAAATTATGAAATAGATAATAAAGCAAATTCCAAATTCGGTTTTCCAGGTGCCCATATCCGAGTGGAGGACTACGTTATTCAAAATTCGATATCCCTACATACCGTTGTTTGTTCACAGCACGAGAAACATACATAGATTCATGGAGATTTTTCATTACTTAATTTCTTTAAATAATGCAGGGCTCTAATAATTGGTGGCAACAATTTGAAAAGTAAAACGCTATTTATAGGGAACCAACGCAAAATGCCAACGAAATTAACAGCCCTTCTCGGCAAATTACCCCTTTGGGCTAAAAATAAAATATCCAAATTTTAAGTGCCTTCGTTAACCGGTAGAATATATATAGACACTGTATTTCTATCATCGTGAACATTAATTGTAACTATCCATTGGCACTTCAATTTTTCCAATAGCAGGAATAATAGCTCATTGTGTGTATGCTAGTTTGGCCAAAGTCTCTTGACTCTTAGCTTTAAGCTGTTAGTTTTAAGAAAAGCTGCTTTATATAATATATATATAATTAATTTACCATTTAGAAACTTCAAACATTACTATAAATTTACGTACGAAGTCTTTCCAAAAGAAGATTAATAAATTCCTTCACAGAACATTCTTATACCTTCACAGAAGGCTTCAGAAATCTCATTCCTATTTCAAAGGTCTCTCCAGATATTAGGAAGGAAAAAGAATGCTGTCTTGAAAAGCAACCAAAATGGCGACAATGGGAGGGAGACGGGGATTGATGCAAAGTAGCTTTAAAAGTCTCCTCTTCCCCCATTGTCCGGAAGTGCAGGATCGATTCCGCGATTTCGGGGGCTTCTCTACTTCAACCTATCGATCGCTCAAAGCATCTGAAACTGGATAGTGAACCTTACCTTCAATAATAAAGTTCAGAAAGTTGAAAGAGTTGATCTAAAAGAAATGTGCTTTTACTCAGCATGTACTTCTAGAGCAAAGTAATTTAAATTAAATTTGGATTGCTTAGGTTAAATGTTGCCAAATTTAGCGAAAGAAAACATGGAGAAAATGTTCCAAAAGTTAATTATCAAAAATCGTATCATTAATTAATACAGTCTCAAGTTTGATCTGTGTAAGGCGATTTTATTAACAATTACAAAGTTATTAACGTAGTTGTCTCTTTTATCTATGCAGCGCAAATGATTAGAGAAAGGAACATAAGCAATGTAAATCCTTCGCAGTAAGTACAACATGCCGAAACCTAATAATAAAACTAAAAGCTAAAACCAATATAATCCGGAATTATGACGTGCTTAATCAACAACGAATTACGAACTTAATCAAGAAAATTGTTAGACATAAATTCCAACTAGTCTAAGTATACTAAGTCTTGCATTTTTCTTTATTAGTACAGCAAAAGAATGGCTAAAAACGTAAGAAATTATTTTTTAAACTTGATTACATGCCAATTAATTTGCAACTTTTCTCGGAAAAGCAAAACATTTTACAAAAACTGTCCATGTATCAATTTTCATTTCTCCTTTTTAAAGCTCTCAGCAGATAGCCCGCGAGTGCTTTGCAATCTCTCTCTCTATATATATAAAGAAGAAAAGTCTCTGTGTGTGTGTTTGTTCGTTAATTACTCAGTCACTACTATAGCTACCGTCACCAAACTTTCTACAATTCTTTTCTGAGTCCTGGAAAACGTCGGCGTCTATTTTTTTCCAAAAACAAAAAGTAGCTAAAATCAGAGATATGAATTAAAAATTCGGAAAAACGATAATTTTCGCCTTCATTTTTCCGAATGGCAATAGCCTCGCAAGCTGAAGATGAAAATCTGCTTTATTTCGAAAGTTGTTGTCACTGCTCGCTTTCAAATCCTAGAATTTGTTAATAAAAAATTCCTAAGTTTTACGAAGAAATAAAAATAGCATTGCCAAACATTAAATACATTATTCCCGATTACAAAAATTCATGGGAAGCCATTTCGACTATTCCCATCTTCGTACGACTTTAATAAGCTGAAATATTAATTAAAAACATGAAAGCGCTAATTTTCGCACTCATTTTTCGGAGTGGCAACAGTCTCGAGTGTTGGAGATAAAAAAATGCTTTATTTCGAAAAGTGTTGCTACTGCTCGCTTTCAAATAGTCTAAGTTTGTTAATAAAAAATTTCTCGGTTTTACAAAATCTATATATATAAGAAAGAATATATGTTTGTGTGTCTGTTGTTTGTTCGGCGTTATTGATTTCTGAATAATTATGATCAATATTTTTGTCACAATTAATCGACTAAAATTAAATACAGGTGAAATATTGGATGGAACTAGAGCTTTTATGACCATTTGATTAGAAGACCAAGATAATTAAAAACTGCGTGCCATTGTTGCTGATACAATGAGAGAGAATTAGTTCATTTTTCTATGGAAATTTTTTACGTGGGTTCCATATCACATCAGACTGAAAAATGTATGACTATGAACCGTATTTTTTGCATCGTTTTTAGAAAAGAATTACAGCGATATCGTTCTTCTCTGGTAATCGCCATGTTTTCCATGAAGAACATGGCGATTACCAGAGCAGTACCACAGATGCTGTTATTCCCTCATGACTTCAACTTTTGAACCATTTCTTTCGCTTTCTGGTTCTTAGATACATTACTCTCAATCTAACTTAACTGCCATGGAGTACTTTCGTTAGTAATTAAATAAACGGAACAAAACTTTTTAAAGCCTACCAACGGGAGAGTGGTAGGATTGAGCACTAGTAGTTCGACCAGGACAAAAATGCCAATAAACGGGATATTTGCCTGAAACATTCTGTGGTTTTCCTCTGGTTTAACAAGAATGTGAGTCAGGTTTCCTTATAAAGTCTTCTACGAAGGCATTCCTACCACTCAGGCAAGTAGCTCTTCGGATGAGCTTTGACTGAATCACTTAAACTCAATTTCTAGTAAGTGTGCCCTTATAAAGACACGTTCTCCGATTCTAATCACTAAATGCTAATTTTTGAATGTGAAAGATTTACAAACTAGCCCTTACTAATTAGAAATACAAGCATCTTAAAAAAATACTATACATAATGTTATCATGATTTTTCTCACTGACTGTAATTATGACAGTAATTTTACCGTGGGAAGTTACAGAAATTTGCAGCCTGAGATTTACAAATAATTTCGTGGCTAAAAATTTATTAATATTTCCAAAAGGATCTACCAGGGACAAGCGATCAAGGATGTAGCTACATAAATATTATACTGTAAACTTTGTAATTGAAATTCGCATTTATAAAACAATCAAATTCTGGAAGCATACTAGAGGCGGTTACTTTCATCCAGATTAATTTTTAGTTGAACGTCACTTTTATTCATCATATCATAGATGCAAAGACTTTCTTTTTAAAGCAGCGTATCTTTAAAATAGGATTGTTCGCTACCAAAATAATTTAACGGCACTGACAAGGCAAAGAGAAAGACTCCATGTTACTTCGGTAAATGACTATTTTCTTTCCTATTCTAGAGATCTAGCAAAATTTAATATAATACAAAGTTATAATTTATATTTTAGAATTAGATTAATTACTCTGCAATGTGTTTTAAAAGACATGCCAAAGAAAAGCAGGGTAAAAATTATTTAAAAACAAAAATAATCTAACATTTGCAATAGAAGTTAATGAAATTTACGAATTTATTCGTCACTTCGCTAAAAAAAAAAAAAAAAATGATATTCCCGAAATCTTAAAAAAATCTCTTAACATTCGGAAAAATGATCACAGAAATTCGAATCGCAATAAACTTACTGCCATAGTTATGATAAAGTATTTTAATTATAAGAAAAACGATCGACTGCGAATATTCACTTTTTATATATTACGTGTTCGGTAATGAACGTTTTTCTTCGATGTCGGATTTGATTTTGCTGTTCTTTCCGTGGATTTTCTCCCTATGTAACGCGGTTACAAGCCAGTTTTCCTTAGATAATTCAGCACAAAACATTCCTTTCCCTTTAGAGTATGTAAACGAAAGCGAAGCATTAAATCTGATTTTTATCACACGCTGAGAGACCGCCTAATATCTATAGCCATCAAACAGTCACCGTATTCTGATCATTGATAAAACTCAGGCATTGCAAGGGCCTGGCCTCGAGAGTTTCGCTATTACACCAATAGATTTTCTGACAAATTGCTGATTAGCCACGACAGCAACAAAATATTTAGCTCTTAGGCAGACTTCGAACCAAGACATTGGTGCGTTAGTAACTTCGATTAGGCACTTTGAATTTGGACTGAACTCTTACTAAATTAACTTTGAGTACCTTTCTTATCTGTTTCGAGACAATATACGACAAGGACTTATGCATCATCGATACAGGACCATATGAATCTATAAACTCGTATATCAGTCGGGCGCCACTCCGAAGTTTGGTTTCTGGGGCTCAAATCCGTACCTTCTTGTTATTACTACGGAGCTACTTTAGCATAAGGCACCTAGCTTCCCGTAATATTTACTTGAATGTAGATCGATTAAATGCATCTTCAATAATACAGCACTCACAAAAAGTTCTAAACTCTGAGCAAAATAAATAACCCAGGAAAAAGTTACTTCTACGGATTTTCGTTTTTTAACTCAATTCAGGTTTAAACATCTTCTAAAGCCACTTTCGGGAAAATGGTATTTCCCCAAGATGAAGATGGTATTTCCCCAAGAAAAAGAAGAATACATCTCCTTTCAAACTCCTGCTGTTTCAAGCTACAATTTCTATCTCTCGGAAAACATGGCGATTACCAGAGAAGTACCACAGATGCTGTTATTCCCTCATGACTTCAACTTTTGAACCCTTTCTTTCGCTTTCTGGTTTCTTTCCCGAACGTTTATTTACTTTTAAACTTATCTGCAAATCCACGCGTGGAAAGATTACTCGCTGATTCTAGATACCGTAACCGAAAGACGAGATTTTATAGCTGCAATAGAAATACAATTCCAGTGCCGTGTTAATGGATGGATTTTCCTTTACAGATAAGAGGAAATTAAATTCTTAAAACGGCGCCGGCGACTGCTCTAGGCTCTAGCCTTAAAAGATAGTCTTTGTTCATTCGCGTTATATATTCGTAAAATGTCTATCATCAGAACGCGCTATTAAGATTAACCGGAGTTACATCGTATTTATTCATCATTTTAGTATTTCATTTTGTCGAGAAAGGGATAACAAGCATTGCTGATTTAAAATGCTAATTTATTTCTCTGGTAAAATGCTGCATAAAACTGTAACTAATTTTATTTAAAAATATCTATCTTTTTCTCGAAGGAAATTTGATATTTGATTCCACACAGGGCCATTTCCTTTACACTCCAAAATATTTCTGCTTGATTCGGTACCACTCATAAAATTTTTCAAAATAACCGATCAGTTCTCTACAAACAGAATATCGAAGAATCATTTTTATTCTCAATTTATTCACAGAGAAATCTCCACACATTCTATAATAAATCACCAGGGTTTAAGAACCGTGGACTGTTTAAGCTTAATTTAATATCTTCCATTCCCATAAATACGTTCCCATGTTTCCCAATGGATATATTCCTTAGGAAAAATGCCATAATGAGCGGCAATGTGTAAGTGACAAATCTGCTACAATTATTGCCAAACCTGAGTAAAGAAAAATGCATGAGAGTACAAATCATCCACGTAGAAATTAAAAGAAACTAGTTATCTACCTCAGAAGACAAGATTCCTTTAAACTCAAATTCCAAACTGAATTCAGATCTTAACGAATAAATGCAAGGCCTCCGAAAATGAATGCTGGGATTTCATAAAGTCTCTGTAAAGTATTTATTACATAGAATGGATTACAAGTGCCTTTATTTAATTCAATCACTCAGAAGAATCATAATTAATAATTTTCAATATCTGCACCATTAACAGACATCAAAAGTCTGGTGTAAAGTTTGCAACCGAGTAATACTTTTCTTCTCGTAGTCAAAATTATCATCTTTTTTATAGTAAACCTCATATTTGACCAGGCCCCAGAGAAAGAAGTCTAGTGGAGTAAGATCAGGACTCCTTGCAGAGCAAAGGATAAATCGTTTCTAACAATCCACTATCCCGAAAACTGATTATTCAACTCGACTCACACATGATTTACAAAGTGGGGTCGCGCGACATCTTGTTGAAAAAATCAACACCTCAATATTTTTCACTTCCATTTGCACGCTTTTAGAAACAAGTATATATTGAAATTGAGATTAATTACAAAGAAGAAGAAAGGATTAAAGAAAAGGTTAGGCCCATTCATACACAGACCTTACGAAAATCTGGAATATACTCAAGTATCCCATGTGGTTTTCAAATCATACTCATGTGGATTTTCACAGCACCAAATTCGGCAACTTTGACCATTTATAAAAGTTTTATATGGAGCATGGCTTCATCCATAATGAAGCGACTTTCATATACACATGCGTATAATCTTTCTGGGTGACTGGGTTGAATTTAAAAAAGTACTTTCAGTCCATTTCATATTACATAAACTTCACAGCAACTTCAAGAAATACAGGGTGTTTATAAAGTTCTGGACCCATTTTGATGTTTAATAACTCATAAAATAACAAAAAAGATTAAAATTAATAACATAAATGGTTAGATAGACTCAAAACGTTTCATGACCCTTGTCAATGAACTTCCACGTGTGCCCCCTTCGTCGCACGGAGAATATCAAGTCAATATTCAATTTCACGCCAGGTACCGGCAAGCATGTCGACATCACAGAGGCTATTGCGGTTGTAATTCTGGCTTTTAAGTCATCCATGTTCGACACTCTCCTCCTGTAAACGTTGTCCTAGTACTAGAACAAATACATCAAAAGTAAGCATAATATTGCAATAGTTGCCAAAAACAAAAGAGAGAAAAATGCAATTAATAAGCAGACGATATTTAGAGAAGTACAGATATTTAGACTGGATAAGATAATTTCATTTTCGCGCAGACGATATTTAGAAAAGTAAAGATATTCAAACCTGAAAAGGAAAATATATAAGTTATTCCATCAATAAATACCATAAGTTTGTTTATATCTTCATTATTTTATGAGTTATTAAACAACAAAATGGGTCCGGGACTTTATAAACAATCAGTATCTTCATTCATTCTCGAAGTTCCTGATTTTACTATATAAATAATGATTCATTAACAGATAACAACAAAATCCTGATTGGATTCATCACGCAACCGCGTCCAACTCGGTTCTACAAAGCTTTCCATTAAATAAAAGATGCGAGTGCTACAACTGGTGAATAAAAATTCATTAGAATACTTCATTGCTCTGGAAGGACCAACAAAACTGTCGAGTGTGTTGATTCCTATATTCTTTCACGATGAAGAACAAGTAATAATGAAGTTTTTAGAAGACACGCCTTAGCAAAAATATAAATATTGACGAGCGGGACTTTGCTTGTTTAGATCTGAATGGAGAGAGACTCATACTTGTACTGCCTAAGTTCTATTCTTAGCTTACGTAAGAGCGGTCAATAAATGTTGATTAGAAATATGAACGAATACTCTTTCAGCTGGTTTTAATGACGTATCTATTTTGTAACCTCAGAAAGAATTAATGCCTTAACCTGAATTAGCATTAAGCTTATCATATGATTATGAAATACGATTTTATCAGTGTGTTTCAGGCTACGACGTTAAACATATTCTCTCTTTTGTTTTTTAGTTTCAACATGTTTCACCGATAATTACTGGTTGCAGAAATATAACTTTTCTTGAATGAGGTGTTTGCCTTTTGTTCCAGTTGCTAATTTATCTTATGAATGTAATTTCGGACATTCTTGGTGCTGCTGAACATGCTTTCTGAGCCCTTACAAGCTGCAGAACAGGATGCAAAATACATTTCTTTTCATAATTTTTCATGAAGCACCACTCTTGAAATATTTTTGACTTTTAACTCATCGATTTTCTGTAATCTATTAACTCACAACACTTTTTAGCACGTTATACATGTATAGTTTCCGAACTTGAGGAACACTTACGGTACGCATGGAATTTAATTTAACTTATGCAATTTAGTTCAGTAATTAAGAACTAAAATCAGTTTAGTCAGATTCCTTTAGCTGATTAATTATCTACGTCAAAGCATTAAAAGAAGCGATGTCTTCGCAATGGACTAATAGAAATTCAGTTGTATCCTTTCTTTCGGGAATGAAACATAAAATGCAGCCGCATGCTCGGAAGCTGGAAACGAAATTAGGATTAACTACGGTTTTAAGTTGCACAGCATCTGCAGAGCCCGATTAAAGCATTCTACGGCCTTAGATACAATGTTCTTTCCTAACCTCTAATACCGTTTTCTTCTTTTTTATACGAAAGAAAATCGTAATAATAATAAAAAAAATCTGAAAGCTTCTAAATTTTACGTACTCAAACGGGTGTTTTTTTAACGTTCTGTGTGTTACCTTTATTTATTAAATATCATGTTCTTCGCACTTAAACCATAAAATTCAGTCCAATAATTTTAAAATAAGCATATCTTTAGAATTTCCAATACGCAGTCCCGCACACTGGAGATAAAAATTTTATTTTCCTTTTTTCCTAGTACAATTCCGCCATTGGTCGCTTTGAAATCGTTGAATTTGTTAATCAGAAATTCATTAAAGTTTTACAAAATATGAAATAGACAATAAAACAAATTCCATACTTGGGCTTCCTTCATTATTTAGTTTCTTTAAATATAATACAGGGCTCTAATATTTGGTGGTAACAATTTGAAAAGTGATTTCGCCATTTAAATTGATTCGACGCAAAATGGCGTTTTGAGACTAATAGCCCTTCTGTACTAACTTCCATTTGGGCTTAAAAAATACCGCTAATATTGTCTTTAGCCTGGATATTTGGAAGCTCACTTTCTTTTGCTCTGGTGAGTTTGCCCAACACACTCTGCACTCTGTCTTTTCGTTTCTAGATCCTAGGCGAAGCACCACGATTCATCACCTATGGTGATTTTTTTTTCCTTCAATCTGGGTCGCTATTTTGCCCGTCAAGAAAATCCTCATAAGCCACCACTCTATTATTCTTTTGTTTTGTTGTTAATGAATGCAAAACAAAGCGTGCACACTACTATCGTTTTCCTAAACCCTCTCCAATTATTGCATGGACAGCTTCTTTATCTATTTTTAAATGTCCTGCAAGCATTCTAATAGTTAATAGATGATCTTGATTTAACGAAGCGCAAACAGCTTCGATATTCAAGTCAGTTCGATTTGTGCGGGGGCGTCCTGTTGTTTTGGTCATCTTTCATATCATTTCTACCCATCTCGAAACCTACCAAACAATAAAAACCCATTAGAACGCCTCAAACACTCTTCCGTAAGTGACAAACACTCTCACCGTAAACGTTCTGCATCACTTGATACGTTTCGCTAGCACGTGTTGCCACTTTTAAAACACAAACCTATCTCATATATCTGTCCCAAATACTATTCCATTACATTCCAACACAAATATAAATAAAATTCAGACATCAAACCATAATTTTCTCCTTAACAACTCAATTCTCCCTAATACGATAAGCAGACTAGACGAGACGTTTTTTACTACATAGTTGCGTTTGTTGCCAACAGATAGCGCTATTCAGACAATTAATATTTAATCTGTCTTAAAATTTTTTAGCCAGACCTTTTATTCATAATTATTAATAATTATTAAATGTGTGTTTAAGTATTCTTTGTCTACAAATATCAGATCTTAAAAAGGTCTTTATTGAGTGGGTAATAAAAATTTCATTTATTCATTTTAGTACTAATAAAAGACTTTAATAATGTCTTAGCTATGGTTTTACTAATCTGCGTGTTCAGCTGTAGCTCGACGATAGCTCAGAGGAATTTTTGTCATAATAACAAGTGGAACCAAACGCTTACACACTTAGGCAGCTCAAACAAACGACTTAGTTTAGAAACGCCAAGTACACTGGGGGGGAGGGAGGGGTGACAGTTCTATATCTGCCATTCTACTGAGCCGACTGACGAAATTCAAATTGCGTTTTTCGTGTCTCGAAAGCGCAACTTAGGGCATATATTGCATTTATATGTAGCATTGTTCTGGTATAGGTATTTTGACACAAAATCGGACATTTTCTGAAATGACATGCCAGTTTTCTTCCATATTTCGATTCTACGACTCAAATTATCCCTAAATATTAGGTTTTGTAAAATTGGGTGCGAAATTTACGGATAATTTAAAAAATTTATATTGGCGCATTTTTTTCAGTTTGCGCCACGAATAATTCACAACATCTTAATTTATAGCAACCTATTTTCCTTTCCTTTTTTTCATTGTATACAAGCGGGAAAAAAAAGGTCACGTTCATTATTTTCAAAAAATTTTAACAAAGTGCGTAAAGCCCATTTGGCTTTATTATCGCTTGTAACGAATATGCCAAATTTCCAAACACGCCGATGTGCAAATTCGCATATATCTTACGAAATTTTGAATAAAAAACTCTAATTTTTTGCAAGTGTGTCTAGAAATACATATACTTTACGATGATGTTAAAAATGTTATAGGTTATAATATAAAATGTTTTCGGAAAATTTATAAAGATTATTTAAATATACAAATTTAAAAAATAAATTATAAAAAATGTGCGATTTATATTTGAATTAAGACCAAATTTCGAATTCTGAAAGAAGGAATCGAATAAGTTTAATAAAAAAAAGAGAGATTAATAATTATATATCAAATTCAATTAACACTGAGGAACTAAAATTTTGAGAGCTAATGTTTAAAAATTAATTTGAGTAGTAGAATCGAAATATGGAAAAACATTGACATGTCATTTCAGAAAAAAGTCCGACTTTGAGGCAAAATACTTATTAGAATAATGGTATATATAAATCTAATGCATATCCTAACTCGCGCTTTCGAGACAAAAAAAAAAAAAAAAAAAAAAAAAAAAAGAAAGAAAGAAAGAAAGAAAACGCAAGTTGAATTTCGTCAATCGGCCCAGTAGAGCGGAAGATATAGAACTGTCTCCCCCCTTTTTTTTCAGTGTAGATTACTTCAACTGCGAATGAAGGTTGAAATGCTTAATCAAATATTACTTAATCCACTTAGCTGTTGACTTTTGGTCTACAAAATGAAAAAATCTGATGTGGACACCATAGGACTTCCTTCTTAGGCCTATGAAATGATACTGTTACGAAAAATTCGGCGGTTGCGCCTGTATGTAAGCTTTCCGGCATAGCACTAGGGTTGCCATAAAATAATGTGTGGTAGGGTTGCCAGATTGGCGACTTTATCGCCCATTTGGCGACCCCATTAGGCGATATCCCATGGACCAATCGGGAAGCTTCTAGAATAACTTCCTGTCGAGATATTTCTCGAAACGTGTGGAACTTAAAAAAAGCTATATAAACCCTTGCGTTTCGGAGAGCAGTGAGTTACGAGTAATTGTGAAGTAGTGTGAGCCTTGTGATTAAGTCTGAGAACAGCTGCTTACTGTGAGAGCTAAGCTACGCGAGAGTGCTTTGCCGTGAAGCTATCTTTACAGTTTAGCTTTACAGTGTATTGGTGATTGTTCCACGGTGTTTTATTATAAGTTTAGTGTTGCCGTGAAGCTACCTTTACAGTTACAACCTGAAGCTGTGTTGCTGATTGTTTCAGCGTATTTATTGTAGATTTTCGACGCTTTTAAAGGTAATTTTGGAACTGTGCTGTAAATAGTGATTCCTGTAAATAAATTGTGCTTTTTATTGTTCTGCATCGTATTTTCATCGGATACTCTCAAATCTACGAACCCGTATAAACGCAACAACTGGTGTCAGAAGTGGGATTTGAGAGTGAATGCCCGTCATCCGTCTACAGGAGAAAATGAAGGTGGAGGAAATGAAAGCTTTGATGGACATGTTAGCAGCTCTGAAAGCCGGACAAGATGAGATAATAGCTGGGTATGAAGAGATGATAGCTGATATGAAGGCCGAGCGCGAAAACAGGAAAGTCGGCCGAGAAAAAGTACGAGAACAACTCCAACAGATGAAAGTGGGGCTTGCAGAAGAAACTGGAGCCATGAAAGAAGATGCGGAAATCGCAGAAGTGGCATCTGAAAAACTGCCTGAGAAAAATCAAGAAATGATGAATGAAACATCTAACGGGGTTAAAGGAAAAGAAGGAAAGCATGAAGAAATAAAAGACGGGAACGAAGGTTTTGATTCTCAAGTGCCTGAAGTAGAGACAGAAGAAAATGAAAATGCGACTGTCAAGATCATAGAAACTGATAGTGAAGTTACGAAGTCGCAGTTAGCAAGTATTGAACCATCTGAAAATTCATGTGACTCTGAGATGGAAGAAGCTGATGTACAGCTTACGCAGAGTGATCCAGTATTGCAAGAAAATTTACCTACTTCCCAAACTGTATGTGTCTCTTATAATGCAGATTGTGCAGACAAGGACTTGATTCTAAATTAGGATACTTCTGTTTGTAAAGGATCGAATTCTATTCATGGTCTTGGTGTAAACATCGGAACTGGCTTTCAGGAAATAGAGGTAAATAATCAAGTACCTTCTGCTGTAAGTATCGAGGTGAACTGTACACACGATGCGAATAAACTCCAGGATGGGGAACGAACTGTTTCAGATGTTCCTGTGCACGAGAAGTCTGAAAGGACTGAATCTTCAGACTGTGATAGGAAAAGCAGAAATACACCTGAAAACTGCAGTGGAAAAGTATTTGACCCGGGTATTGTTCAAGAGCAGAAGCTAAGTACCAGTTGGCGGATCCTAACATTAAGCCAATAATAGAGCTGAAGGAATCATCGGCTACGAAACCCAAGTGGCAGGACGTTTCCATCTTCAGTCCTATGACTAAAAGGTACTGGGCTCTCTGGGACTCACTTCACCTTCGAAATGGAGTCTTATATCGACTATGGGAAAGCGACGATGCAACTAATAAAAGATGGCAGCTGCTGCTTCCTCAAAACCGAATACCTGATGTCCTGAAAGAAATACACAGCAGCCCAACAGGAGGGCATTTCGGCTA
>KK115173.1:708031-728097 GCA_000611955.2 Stegodyphus mimosarum
AAGTAATTGTGAAGTAGTGTGAGCGTTGTGATTAAGTCTGAGAATAGCTGCTTACTGTGAGAGCTAAGCTACGCGAGAGTTTTGTGAACGGAAAGCAATCGAGATAGTGCTTTGCCGTGAAGCTATCTTTACAGTATAGCTTGACAGTGTATTGGTGATTGTTCCACGGTGTTTTATTATAAGTTTAGTGTTGCCGTGAAGCTACCTTTACAGTTACAGCCTGAAACTGTGTTGCTGATTGTTTCAGCGTATTTATTGTAGATTTTCGACGCTTTTAAAGGTAATTTTGGAACTGTGCTGTAAATAGTGATTCCTGTAAATAAATTGTGCTTTTTATTGTTCTGCATCGTATTTTCATCGGATACTCTCAAATCTACGAACCCGTATAAACGCAACAATACGTATTTTTTGCGCCACTTCATTTAAACATAATTCTTTGAATTATTCTAAATCAATTAACCAATCCCTCACGGTAAGTTGAAAATAACATCCCAAATTGCAAATTTTGAAATTACATATCCCAGTCCATTTTTGTCGTAAAAACTTTCGCAAATAGGAACCGGAAAACATCATTAAAAGTTAGATTTCGTTAGTTGTCCAAAATTAATTTTGTATTAAATTTGGCATTGCCAAAACATGGATATTTTCCTCATTTAAAATATTTCTGTAATTGGAAGCATATGATAACGCACAACGATTGCGAAAAAGGTCGACTAAGGAATTTTATGTCAAATAAGAGCTTTGGTATACAACATATTGTTACGTGCGTACGGGTTCGTAATATATTGAATGCACAAGTCGTAAAAGGTAACAAAAATTTATTCTTTCCATAAGAAATAAATTAAAATGCTGAAATATTTCTTCACAGATCTTCGCACAGTATCACAATATCTCAAACGTTTAGCAAAAACTCAGTTCAAAACAGATAAAATAGTTTTATCTCACAGCGAAATCGCTACAATCAATACAGCATTAAGTAAACAAACAGCAGTTCGCTTTTTACAGCTACAAGTATAACAGCAACAACAACAACTGCAACTGAGATGAGGTGTTTCACCTCGGCTTTTATAAGCTTTTTTAATTATCAGTAAAACAATCACGATTTTTCTAGATTTTTCTGGATGGCAACAGTAATTACGAGATATTTATTTATTAAGCATTAAATGCGCACGCTCTTTTACTTTTATTGTTATTTTTTTTTTCGACGTAGTTTTCTCTTCAAAAATCGTCTGCGTTGCTAAGGCAACATGAAGCAAATCTAATTACAATTCTAAATAAATAGCCAAATAAATGTGAAATTCGTAACAATATATATAAACGCACACTTTTGGTACTGCCTGCGATTGCAATAAAAAAGGGAGGGGCACGACTACATGTTATAGCAGTCTCACACATAAAATTTCAGCATTCTGCTTTCTTGAATCGTTTTTGAGTCATACTAGATACATACGTAACTACGTGATAGGTACATACGTAAGTACGTACGTACAGACGTCACGAACAAACCCATTTTGAAGCCATTTTGCAATATGTTCTGGAATAAAGAGGCCTTCATTTTGTCCGTACGTATAGACGCAGGCAAACAAATAGTCAAAATGGATTCGGGAACGGTCGAAATGATATTTCCGTTGAAATCTGAAAACCAAAATTTTTCGCGACTGCAATACGTTTTTATTTCGTACAAGGAAGTAAAAATGGAAAGAAAGAAATGATCATTGCATCTCGAGTATCAATTCAAACACAGAGAACTGATTTTTTGGTATTCCGCAAGATAAAGCGGAAACAAAGAGCTTTCCAGCTCTATTTCGAACGACTCTCTCGTCCCTCCTTGTCCAAGACCTGCACGCAATTGCCGTGTAATCCTAGAAGCAGCTGCTCACTTCTTCTCACGGGTACTTGGAAAACGCAAAGAGAGGCAGCACTTTAACGGAAATTCCGCGTGACCTCTTTTACCACCTACGACAAACATTTCGAATGATGACGTCACGGGTGACCCGTATAAGATGCAAAGGCCACGATCTCGAAAATCCCAAGTTCACGCATCGCAAACTCGTTTACGCAGAAAATTAATGATTTTTGCGGAAGGTTACATGATGGACCCTTGCTTTTCTCCGAGTTTTCCGCATTGGCGTGTATAAAATAAACTCACTTTCTCTACCCTAAAAACTATGCCATGTTTTAGGAATAAAAAAAAAGACACCGACCCCTTCTTACAATATCCGTAAATGAGTTCAGAAAATTAAAATTCGCTAAAGCTATACAGGCGTTTTCCCTTCTTTTTATTCATTCATTGATTAGAATTTAAGAGAAACGCCGTAGAAATTACGTTTACATAAAGGAGAAAAATCTACGATCAAAACTACTTTCACGATTTAAATTATTTCTTTACCATCCAGAAATACGGACTTCCTTTTAAAGGTGACATAATGCTGAGACACTGAAAGGTCCCTTTCCCTTAAAGGTGCATAATACTAAGACATAACACAGGACCTAGATTAACATATGAAGGAGATATAAAATATAATTATGATCTTTTTTCAGCTTTTTGCCTCTTTTTTTTCGAGTCATATTTTCCGCTAAGAAAATCCTTCACTAAGACATCCCTTCCCCTTAGGCAGATAACCCTCGTATGCTTTGCCATAATCCGATAAACCAATCAAGTTATATTTACGCCCCACTCCTCTGTAATCTCAGATTTTTAAAACACACTTACAAAATGAATTAAAACAGAAAAAATGTAAATGCATTTATTTTTTCTCATACTAAAGTTAATATAGCATGATTTTGAATACAGAAATGTTGTCATATTTACATCGGAAATTTCAGGCTTCGTAAAATTACCTGTATAATCCTAACAATAATTATAATAATAACAACCTTTTTAAAGCGCTGCTACATACACACCCAATCAGAATTTTAGCAGTTCGAAGCATAAAGTTTAAATAATCTTAGACTGTTTTCTAATAATTTCGAATGACTCTCATCAGTAACTTAATTTATGAATGATTAATATCTGTAACAGTGTCGCATGTTAAGATTTCACCATGCTTTGTCCCGAGTTTTAAAATGCAAAAATATTTTTACACCATTTAGATTTTAAATTGTTTAAAAGAATTCAAAATCCGCCAAATGCGAGATACGATCTGCTGGTTTTTTTTTTTTTTGTTTTTTGTTTTTTTTTTTCTGTACGTCAGAAGCATGTCACCGACAGAGATTCGCCGCCGAATTTGAGAAATTTATGGACCCTATTTCGTACCTGATTCAAAGATGAGAAAATGAGTGAGATAATTTATCGATTGTCACGATAACGTTTATGAGTTACAGCGCAACCGACAAAACATCTTTTTTGAAAAATGGTTTTGTGATGATTGTAGGCGGAAAAATTCATAAGAATCGCTACTGTCATGATTTTGCTTATGTACTTTTGACGGATACTGCAACACTGGTTTCGATATTGTCAAGAAACGATTTGAACTCACGGAAGATGTGCTGGTTGCAAAAGTGCACTCTAAAAAACACAATAAGGAGCGGACTGACGCCGTGCTGAACTAACTCGTTACTATCACGAAGGCGACGATTCTTTAGTCACATCCTTCCAGGTGATGAAACATAATATCCTATGCAACTTTACAACTGAACCAACAGTCTAGGAAATAAAGGTACTCCGGAGACCTTAAAATGGAAAACTCAGTTAATTTCAACTACAAAGAACATATACACGGTGTTTGGGGGCAGACACGGAAATTTTGCCAGTGGAAAATTTGCTTCGAAAGTTAAACGCAGAAGTATATTATTGGAATTAAAAAAAAATTGTATCCTGGAATTCTAAAAAAAGTACAAACTGTTCACTTAAAATGTGGTCCTGTTTTTAAGACAACGCACACCAGCTTACATTCTGTTCTTATTAACTTCACTTGACTGGAAATAAGTGGATTATACTCTTTGCGGGTTAAACTCGGAACCAAGTGCTTTTTCTTTCACTTTTTCTGCATTCGAACATGCTGTCCGGCCATTATGATCCGATGCCAGAGAGGTGGAAAATGCCGTTCATGTTTTGGGTGAATGGACAAGAGGCAACTTCTAGGAGAAAAAGATACAAAACTTGAGGTCGCGTTAAGACAAATGCCAAGTATGAAGGGTCTGGTTTTGTTTATTTGATTATGGCAAAACACTGGAGGGCTACCTGTCTATCCCAGTATGAAGGTAATAGTGAAGAAAATCGGTTTGTAGGATATAGAACATAATACTAATAAAAAATTTTCAAAATGTCGAGAGAACTTGAATTCTGAATTTGCTACAAATTATGCAAAAGGAGCTGATAAAAACTTTTATGGAACGTTTTCAAAAAGGGGTCCCCTCCCACAAGAAACTTAGGCTTGTCTTTTAGAAGAATATTATATCATTTGGATGGACCTACTTCAATAGGTCCATCCAGCGGCCAATTGGTTAACACCGCCTAGCACAGGTAGTTCGACTCGTTTTGCCCCATGGTTAATGCAGATATAAGCTATATTTCTTAGGAAGTCAGAAGGCATCTCATTTCACGCAGATAGCTTTCGTGTGTTTTGACGTACTCAAATAATATAACCTACCTTAATGACTCAGATAATATACATGAAAAGATCTGAATTGTATGGATGGACGTCCAGACTTCTGTACCGATACAACAAAGGAATCACTAACCATATTTAACTCTATTCAATCTTTCACATATACTTAGTATTATTTAAAGAAAACTGCTGATTCAGAATACAAATTTGGTAACGTTAAAATAAAAACACAATGCAAACAAGAGTATCGATTTATCAAATACCAAGTGTGAACGTATTTATAATTGAAAGGACAGATATTAGGTAACAAGACGTGGCTTACACATATATCCTAGAAATGAAATGTTCCGGATTTTTAAGAAATTTAAAAACGCAATCGTTTGTATTAATTTATAGTTTATAAATACGTACAACGAATTGCAAAAGTAAACATTAGAGTGTGAAAATCTAAAACAGGCATTATACGAAGTTGCGAAAACCTGACATATTGAGAGACTGTAGATGTACTAGGCGATAAGAATACTAAGAAATCAGCAAACAGTGCTTCTCACAACCAGAAACCTCAATCGGCTTCGATACAGCTTAACGTTGACGTACTGCAGGTGTTTGCAAATGCAAAAATAAAAATGCAATCTACTACAAGTCATGCAGGTGTTAATACCTTCAACACCTGCATAGTTTGTAGTAGCTTATTTAATTCCCCAGCATGCAACAAACAATTCTTTCCAAGCAACATGGGGTAGAAGATAATGGTGTAAATTAAAGATATGGGCAACAAATCATTCGCATAATTTCATAATTTATGCCTGCTTAAATTATTCTTCGTTTAAAACCGCTCGACAAATTGGGTTATTAAAAACTGAATTAGAGATTATATATGGAGAAGAAATTTAGTGACTCAATAAATTCTGATTTGAAAAATTCAAACCTCAAAATGGGCTACACCAGGGGTTCTCAGCCGATGGTACGCAAGGAAGCAAAGTGTTTTTAACTATTAAATTCAAAAATTAAAACCCCAACATCCTTTTCTCTAACACTCGTTAAATTTATGTGATCTGAACTTTGTTCAAGAGTGGTGGTGGTAGTAGTAGTACTTTGTAGTGGTGGTACTAAAGGATTTCAGTTTTTGTTTAGATGGTACGCGTTAGTCAAAAGGTTGCGAACTACTGGACTACAGTATTTTAAGGGAATTTTGTGATTATATGGGAGCAAATGTTTCAACGTTAAAAACTGCAACCTAAAATACTGACTTCGTCATTCTCAACTAAGTTTTTCAAAGTTATGGCCTCACTAAGTGGCCGAGTAGTTAAGACCGTTGAGTACCGAGAGTTCGGCTTGGGTTCGATCCTAGGCGATTTAGCTGGCTGCGTAATTGGTTTTCATATTTTTTCCCACATTTAATGTGAACAGAAGCCAATTTCGCTTAGGAAGTCCTTTACAAGGCATCCCTCCTCTTAAGCATACTCAAATACCTAACCTAATCGAACATTCTGGGTGATGATTTACGAGTGACGCACGTGCGTTGCTGCGAACTGGTTTCTTCGATTCTTACCTTTTATATCCCATGTTTACAACCGATAGCTGGCATTTTATGCACCAGATTTTCTAGGTAATAATGCATTCGTTTGATTTTATCTGAAAATCAAAGAAATTTTTATAGCATACACCATACAAGTAAAAAAAAATTACATGGAATGCTGATCTTTTTGCTAATGTGGTTGTTAATTATCTTTACTTGTAACTGCCAGAATAGTTGATAATCACAACCATTCAAAAGTAGTTTTTTTTTAATTTATGCATTCACAGAAGCTAGAAGAAATGGAAGAAAGATAATATTATTTACACTGTTGCAATATCGACAAACATTCTGAGGGAAAATCTTGTAAATCATTTAGGAACTCACCGTTTTTTTTCTTCTGAGAATTCCACTGAGTTACTGAAATCATCAAATTGATTTCTTATTCTAGCCCCCCCCCGTATACTCATACTGGGTCAGTTGTCCACCACTTCCAGTTTTATGCGCATCTAGCAAATGACAACAAACCTAAACTGACCTTTTTGTTGATCAAATTACGTATGAAGCAAGAATGTTTTTATGAGTAATAATGCGTACAAATGGTAAAAACTTAACAGAGATTAACTGATTTTAGGTCATATAATTTTAAATATTAAACTAAATATGCAAAAGCAGAAAGATTCATTGCATTTTTTCCAAACAAATGCAACCCCATTTACACGAGCTGTATAACTGTATATTTAAATCCTTGTGAAGTTAAGCTTAACATATCACAGAAACCACAAAATCCATGCTAAATTTCAAATAGATAGAGCAGTAAGTAGAGCATAGAAATATAGCAAACTACTTAAACTATTTTAGACAAACATATTTTAAATTTTCTTTTATATTTTTATGAAACTTTTTCAGAAAGTCTTTGAGGGAAGGATACAAAAAAATTAAGCTTATACTGTATGAAAGTTCGTAAGAGATTATTTGACACTCAGCATGTTGACGAAGGAATAAACTCTTTAGACACTTCTGGAAAACGCACATCTGTGTTTTATAGTGTCCAATAAACTCAGCATTAATATAATACCTTGTTATTCATTTAAAAGCATTGCATTACTTTAACAGATCACTTATTTTAAAGCACCGGACAGGAACAAAACCATCAGAATTCATCCTACTATCATATTATTTAAACGGAAGTATTCGACTGTACTCTTTTATCGCAAAAAAGGATTTAGGTTAAAGGGAAGTTTTTCAGAATTCAGCAAAATTTCTCGTAACCGGCAGTATCAGAATAATAGCACTTTTGAAGGTCTGGATTTTAATCTGAAATTTAGGCCTAAAAAATATGTAAGGGGCTAACAATACGAAGATTTAAACGTAGAAAACATTTGTGTTACGTCTCAGCTGCCCAACGTAACACCTTATCTAAGCGAAGAGTTATACAGAATATGAAGATGAACTAAGAATCCCTTTTTATGCGTCCATGTTTGAATTTTAAAGAGAGCGTTCATGGCCTTCAAAAGCAATTCACATTAAAAGACGTTATATTTACATTGGCTCTTGCCCGAAAAAATCCAAAGGACAGTACGTCGCAGTTGGTATAAATTACAGCCTATGGTCTTGTTCATAGATTATGAGCCGGGTGATGAAGGTTCTCTTGGTTTCAAAACAAGTCCGGTGACCGTGTCCGACATCTTGGATTTAGTTACATATTCAGAGAAGATTGGTTTCAGTAAAAAAAAGCAGATGCGAGCTTGGATGGATGTAGACCAGCGATTCTCAACCTGTGGTACGCAACAGCACAATAGGTGGTGTGCAAAGAAACTTTTAACAATTAAATTCAAAAAGCCCGTAAAAAAAAAAAAAAAAAAAAAAAAAAAAGAAAAAAAAAAAAAAAAAAAAAAAAAAAAAAAAAGAACAGTTGATAGAAATTTCCTGTGATCGAACTCGAAGACTTAAAAAATAACACTTGATTAATATACGTAATGTAAATAAAAATAACTTTTGGCTGAACCGAAAAAAAAATTAAAGGCATTTCAAATAAAGCTTTTAATTTTTTATTACTTTTTGCAGAACCTATTTGTGTGAATGAGGATTTTCTTCCATGTTACATTTGAAAAATAAATACAAAAGAAAATTAAAAGTGGATATCCTAATCTACGGTTAAAACGAAGTGAAATAAGATCAGACATAAAGAAATTTATCTCCCTTAAACAGGCCCAAATTTCCACGAAATTTTAAAATTAAAGTAGTATAACTTAAATTTCGGTAATTAAAACGGCAACCAATTTTCAATCTCATATTTTTTATGTGTGCATATTTAATACGAATAGCCAATAGGTTGTGCAAATGACAAAATGCTTTTTTTTTAATATTTTTATTGAAAAATTGAAAAATAATCACTGTAAAATGTAATGGTGGCACTACGGTTTTTCAATTTTTGTTTAGATGATACCCGTAAGTCAAAAGATTGAGAACCGCTGATGTAGACAATTCTGTTGTCGTCATATTCTTTCAAGATGACGATGAAATAATCGAACATGTACTCGGAAAGAAAGAAGGAGGGATAGAAGGGAGATGAAGACAATTCTCAAAACAAGAGTTTCGTGAAAATCAGTTGACGAAGGACTGTAGACTTTAAAAAAGATTTTCCAGGAAATGTTCATAATGTTGTGAAGCTCCATTGTGAACACAGAGAATTTTTAAAAGTACGGTAACAATAAGCAGGCAGATATTCCAAGCTGTATGTCTTTCGACTAAGAAATTCGTAATTTTCACGTGATAATATATATGGTAATTTTAAAATGCTGTTCAAATTTGCTTTCCTTATATTTGAAGTAACGCATATGTACTTTAATTTTAAATAATCTGTACGACTTTTAAAATTATTTATTTACCTCTGGCTCGTAAATTAAAAAAACACGACAGATGGACTTTGCATGCTGGCAGTTTTTACAGATGGCATCACAAATCATAAACAGGTACGTTGTTTAAATATATATTTAATTATCTGAAAAAATCAATTATCCGGAATCTGTAAGTCCCACTCCTGTCGTTTAAGAGGGATTTTCTGTATTCTATAAAATTTCTTATGAAGATGGACACATTATTCTAATGCCATGCGAAACTTCTTTTTAAAAGTATCTCTAGTAGTCTAAATAACAACTAGTATCAAGTTCCTCTTTATCCTGCATTAAACTTTCCACACAATTCCAACAACTTTTAATTTTGTTAACTGACCGAAAGAAGTTTGTATGCCGTACAAAAACATTCTACTCACAACAGCAACTTTATTGGCTATATAAATTAGCTTAAGGCGCTCGGCCGAGCAATATACCGAGTTAGTAGCAAAAAGCTGATCGCCATCCACGATACAGGATTCAATATTTAATGAAACCACACGCTCTGGGGGTAAGCACATAATCACTATCTGCACAAATAATACAACGGTGGTGAACAATTCCCTTCTCCCAAGGTACTCTGACTCCCTACACTGATCTTCCCTTCCGGTCCCGGTCATTTTCTCTTATTGGCTTTCCATTTCAACCGTAACCTCTCTAGGGAGTGATAAGGGATCGTGGCATTGGATCCGGGGTCAGTAAGATACTGTAGTCGAGAGGTGTCATTAGCAGACAGACATAATGTTCTCAGTAAGCAAAAACTCGATTGTAAAAATGAATATTTGAAACCTAATTGTGCGTTCGAGGTGGGTCGATGATGTAGCCGTGGAACGAAATAAAAGGGGGCAGTAGAATTATTGATAAACGTTATTAGATTAAGGCCATAGAAACAGATACACAATACCGTTCAGAAAATTTAATCTACCTGAACATGCAGTAATTCCACACCTGCGCACCTATGAGTGAAAAATATCGTAGTATTCTCATAGCTCTCTGTATTCCTTATTCTTATATTAAAAGTTTTTTAAAGTATTGGAGCATCCAGATAACTGCAAAATGGGTAACTGCTGAATTACTCATCCCAAAGATCACAAAAATCTCGCCTTGAAATAAAATACTTTTGTCGAGATACTGATTTATTATATTATAAAATTTATCATAAAAATCGTTTCCACGAACTGAATAGATTTCACACATTTTCACTACTGTGCATTAGCATTTTTAAAGTTCATTTCCAAACAAAATTAGCTTTTTTTAAAATTTTAAATAGGTTGCTTGAGTATGACAAAAATTCATCAAACAAACTTACTCGAATTAAAGCTCACATCTGTCGAGTGAGAAAATGAAAGGGTTTGACCAGCACGCTAAAAAAGAAGCGCAATAAAGCTACCCTACTAACTGAAGTCCACTAGAGGTCGAACGGTAAAGTCACCGAATACTAGCAGTTTGACTCGAGTTCGAATCCCGGCAAACAGGCTAGCTGCATGGGCGTTTTCGAGGATTTCCTCATATGTAATGTGGATAAGAGCCAGTTTTCCTTAGAAAGTTCCCCATGCAGGCATCTCTTAGGCAGCCGTTGTGTGCTTTTCCATATTTAAATAAATCAAGCCAAACTTATCAATTCAAATGCACAAATTATATTTAAATTACATGCTACTTAAATTTGCCGCTGACACTTGCGCTAACAAAACTAGGAAAAAAATTTCCTCATTGAAGGATCTTTAGTTTCCTAGCAACAGTGAATGATAATCGGTTATTCTATAATAATTAATTAAACTAATTTATAACAAGTCACCGTCTCTCTTCCTTCAAGAAATTTCTCTTCCTCAGAGTTATGCATATGTGGAATATTCGATCGGATTGGATTGCATTGCATTATTCGGGTTACAGCAAAGCCTAGTTGCCAATCTACCTACAAGAAGGGATGTCGTCGTGAAGGACTTTATATGGGAAATTGGTCCACATCCACGTTATACACGGGGTAAAACACACAAATTCTCATGCAGTCAGCCTGTTCGCCAGGAGATGAACGCGGGTCGAACTACCAGTATCCACTGATTTTACCACTCGACCGCTAGGGGCTCGAGTGCATCTAAATCATTATTTGTTCTTTTATCTCCTTACAAAGAATTTTATCTCAAAAAGCTTATAAGATATTTCTCTCGCCTTCTTAACATGCCTTCGTGGTGTAATAGTCAGCACACTTGATGCGTATTCGAGAGATGTTATGTTGAAGTCCCGGCGAGGGCATTGCTCATTTTCCATGCTTTCTGCTTCAAAAAATCCTAATGACCCTATAAGCTACCAAGTGACTGGAATTCTTGCGTGAAATACATAACTAAAACGGCATACTTCATCAAAGAAGTGATCATGTAAAGCAATTATCAGATTAGGTAATACATAGATAACCGGTTGATACAGGGCATAGATAACCGGTTGATACAGGGCATAGATAACCGGTTGATACAGGGCATAGATAACCGGTTGATACAGGGCATAGATAACCGGTTGATACAGGGCATAGATAACCGGTTGATACAGGGCATAGATAACCGGTTGATACAGGGCATAGATAACCGGTTGATACAGGGCATAGATAACCGGTTGATACAGGGCATAGATAACCGGTTGATACAGGGCATAGATAACCGGTTGATACAGGGCATAGATAACCGGTTGATACAGGGCATAGATAACCGGTTGATACAGGGCATAGATAACCGGTTGATACAGGGCATAGATAACCGGTTGATACAGGGCATAGATAACCGGTTGATACAGGGCATAGATAACCGGTTGATACAGGGCATAGATAACCGGTTGATACAGGGCATAGATAACCGGTTGATACAGGGCATAGATAACCGGTTGATACAGGGCATAGATAACCGGTTGATACAGGGCATAGATAACCGGTTGATACAGGGCATAGATAACCGGTTGATACAGGGCATAGATAACCGGTTGATACAGGGCATAGATAACCGGTTGATACAGGGCATAGATAACCGGTTGATACAGGGCATAGATAACCGGTTGATACAGGGCATAGATAACCGGTTGATACAGGGCATAGATAACCGGTTGATACAGGGCATAGATAACCGGTTGATACAGGGCATAGATAACCGGTTGATACAGGGCATAGATAACCGGTTGATACAGGGCATAGATAACCGATACTATCACTTAAGTAAATTAAATAAATTATTCACAGAACATTTGTTATCTTCTTCTACGAACTATTTCTTTCTTCATATAGTTGAATTCTTCATGTACTTTAATATGCGAAATGGCGCTATTTACTTTTTTCTTTAATTGTAAGCCCGTATATAAGTATTTAAGAATTCTTAGAATTTCGAAATTTAATTGCAGTCTCTATTTACCCAATTACGTTTCATTTATTCTACATATTTCTTTACAATGTGTCAATTTACTATATTTACTGTTCTTCGTATTAAGATGGCCTCTGAAATTCTTTCGAACTTATTCCAAAAATTTCTTTGTAATATTATATTATCCTATTGTGCTTTAGTACAATCTCTTCATATGTTTTTTTAAATTAATAAATGAATAACAAGCTGTTGCGCCGATATCTCCTATCATTTATACTTAGAACAACCTGCCTTATGACCTTTCTCACTTCGCTTAGGGAACTTAAAGGAAGCACGTTCTTAGCGAAACTTGCATACTTTTATATTAAACCGTTAGAACTCAATTTTATGATTACGGCAAAGAAACACAGGGCATCTGCCTAAGGTAAAGATACCTTCGGGAAGGATATTTCAAAGAAAACTGGCTCCTGTTCACATTATACACGTTATGCACGAAGAAAATATGAAATTCTCATGCAGCCCATTCAGCTGCAGCAAATAGGATCCAAACCAACTATCAGCGTTTCGCGGCTTTAGTTGTTCGGAATTTTAATTTTGGTTGCTATCCGAGAAACTTATCTTTTTCAGCTTTTTTTTCACATATTAAAATTATTATTTGAAAATCACATCGGATATCTTTCGTAATCTCGCCAAAAATCGTGTCATGGTAAGTTATATGTGGAGATATTTTTACTATGAAGACGAAGAACTGCTCCCCCCAAAAAAAAGTGTTTATGGTTACAGCAATAACAATGGCTAACCAGATCCACAGTGCTTTTTTGTTCAGTGGCGTAGCTAGGGTTTCCAGCGCCCGGGTACAACTGAAGAATTTGCGCCCCTTTTTGTGTGACAAGAATGAAAAACATTTCATTAAAAAATTTCGTAGCCTCAATTTGGCGCCGCCTGGATGCTGCGCCCGGGGACAGATATCCCCCCTTGCCCCACCCTAGCTACGCCACTGTTTTTGTTCCAAAGTAAACTGCTAGCAAATCAAAGTATTGTGTTTTATAAGACATGCAATTAAATTTATAGTTTCATGAGCATAAGGAATTGTTACAGAAGGTGAAAATTTTTAAAAACTCTCATGCACAGAATAAAATACAAATAGCTCACAATAAATATAAGAAACTCGAACACAATATGAGGCTGGATATTTGAAGATTACTTTTTTTGCGATACCCGGTAAATCAATAACAATTTCGGTGTGGCAGTTGGAAAAGGGAAGGGAGGGGGGAAGTCGTTACCACAGACCGTTGTGATCAGACAGTGGTTACAGCAGTCTACATCCAGCCAGCCGTAAAGCAAGGCGGGGGAGGACAGAATACACATTACAAATATAAATGCATCTACGTTATGGAGTAAAAATGAGTTGAAGTACATAGTGACTGGGATAACGTATATGGGTCACCAGAAGAGGTCAGACTTTGAACTTTTTTTTTAGCACCAGAGGCGCTTTTAGTCTCAAAATTTATTTTTTGTTCGTATCACTTTTGTGCCCGAATCATTTTTCAAACTGTTGCCAGTAAATGGTATAGCCTATGTATTATTAAAAAAAATTAAATGATGAAGAATTAGTTCGTACGAATATTCTACGGATTGTAGGAAAACGACAGCACCTACAGTCACTGAATTTTTTACACAAAATAGTCCTCCACCCGAACATGGGCACCTCAAAGCTCGAATTTTGAATTTCTAATAAGTTTTTGACTTATATCATATAATTTACAAATTTAATGAGTTTTTGTTTAACAAACTCGGCGATTTGAAAACGTGAAGTGGCAATACCGTTCCAAATAAACATTTTTATCTCAAACGCCCCAAATTGTTGTCATTCGGTAAAATTTAAGATATTTATCTCTCAGTTTTAACTCACAAATTCGGCTATTTGAAAGTAATGTGTTGGAACTGCCTCGAATGCAATTCTTATTATCTCCACGCATATGCTGCCATTCAGTAAAGCGCAAGATATTCAACTTTCAAATTCAATTTTTCTATTACTGAGTAGCAAACCAAGTGACTGAAAAGCAACAAACAAAGTTCTTTTAAAAAAAAACTTTACATTTTAATCTGATTGATTTAAATAAAAATCATTTAAAACATTAGAAGCCTGATTAGAAATATTAAATATTTTAATCAATGACACTTGCCGGACTCGTCAAAATCATTAAACACTTTTTTCTGTTTTATGATAACTCTTTTAGGCGACTGTCCGAACGAGCGGCTAGTTTAGGAGAATTTACACAGCGAATATAAAAATATATATGGCAATCCCTAACAACTCGGGAATTCTAAAGTATCCTGTTTTTAAATATTTTGTGATTTGACTCTTGCATTTTATGGGGTGTAAGTGCGAAGAAAGCAATGCCTAAAAATGAAACTAAAATGCTTTTTTTTTCTTAATTCAGATGCAACAGCAACCTGGTAACCTACTAGAATGCTCAACGAGCGGATAAAAAATCACAACAAATCCTCTGGTGCGACGTTAAAATCTGAATTCATTTAGACTTTATTTCTTTTCTTTTACTTTTATTTATTAATTAATTTATTTTATGCGGAAGGTTCATTATAGAAACTCCATACAGAAATTTAATATTCCTCAATTTACGCGTTTCTAGTAACAAAATAAAAAACAGAAAAAAAAAAATCTCGCATTGTCATTTAAATTTAACCTGCTAGCACCAAACACACAAATGCTGAAACCCCTAAAATCGAGAACTTGTTAAATATGCAAATTTTAACCTGAAATTTAACACTTCATTTTTAAGAAGTAAACAGGATATGTGCCTTGAAGAAGTAAGACCTGAGTTAGGTTCTTTTAAATGTTTCAATACTATAAAATTAATTCAAATTCATAGCCGGATTTTGCCTAATTTAAATTTCGATTGGATTTCAAAGAAATCTCGCGTGGTGACCACCTCTAGAAATGACGAATACTTCTAACAGTATATTAAATGACACGCTACTGAGCACAGTCTATATCATGTTCTTTAAGGAAAGAAAGAAGACTCCAAAGAAAACTAAAACTACTTAGGACCGTAAGTCTCGCTTTACAGGAAAGTGATTAACGACGCTGACTGCTATACCGAAGGGGCCGGGTTAGGAAAAATTTTTTGGAGAATGCATGGATGTTTGTAAATGTATATTGTCTGTACACCGTGGGGGAAATCAAAATACACAACGAGCCGAAAGTCCTCTCGAGAGGTATCTAGTTTGTACACCATTAAGCGTCTTCTTGAAATTCTTCAAGAAGTGAATATTAAGGATCCATGCTTCAGCACGATAACGCATCTTCTCATCCAGCAAGACTGGCAAACGAATTTCTTGAAGAAAACCACATTAAAATGATACAACATATACCCCATTTTCCTGATCTCGTTATGTGTGACATTTGGCAGTTTTGTAATCTAAAACATAATTTACGTGGCCGTAATTAATTCACGTTTGTAATCTAAAACATAATTTACGTTTTGTAATCTAAAGCATAATTTACGTTTTGTAATCTAAAACATAATTTTTCATTCCGAAGATGAGACTGATGAAGCTATAGAAGCATATTTTTCCATGAATCCAAGAAATGGATAGTTTCAAGAATTTAATCGATAGAAATTTTGCCTACAAAAGTGCACTGATGTTGGAAGACGCCTAATTTGGTAAGTTTTAATTTGCACCATTTAACTGTATCCCGAAAACTTCAGAGTGGCCATAGTATTATAAACAGAAGTACAAATTAAATATTTTCCATCATACGAAATGGCAACAACTTGCACAATTAACAAAATAATGAGGTTTTTAGAAGTTCGCAGTTGTAAACGCGCCATGCATTTTCCATTTAAATTTAATTATTACCACATAATAAGGTAATCATTGCTATATAACTGAACACCAAAACGAAGAAACTGGTTACTTATAACTTCCGCAGTTTCGAATTATGTATTAATACAAATATGAGTCATTTCCCGTAGTAACTGTACCTACACGAAAACATCAAACCTTTTTTTTAAATAGATAAACAACTTCTTACAGCTGTTAAACCAAGCTATTAAACTGACAAGGCTTCTATAATGACCTGACAAAGTGGTCGGTTCTGTTATGCTGAGAAAGGTTTATCAGAATGAACTTACTGATGGCATGATACCGATATTCATAAAATGAATTCAGCAACACATCAAAGCCTCGCCCGTTGTTAAAACTTCGAATTAAGCCCATCCTAAGTGTAAGAACATCCGACGTAGGACGTTGATTGCTGACAGCAGACTGTCAGTTTTCACCTACAAGATAAATAAACAATTCATGTGATCCTAAAATAATTGTGGTTATAAAAGCCACACCCGTATTCTTTTACGTAGGATATAACAATTTTCTTGTCCATTATAGAATATGGGCAAATTTGTTTACGCTCTTAAAAAAAATTTTTTTAATCGTTTTTGATGAATTCTTTATTCATCAGGCCACTACCCTCTGGGCTTATTCATCTGTACACGTGTAAGCTCTACTAGCTATTAAAAATCCCTGCACAAATTCACCAATAGCCCGACAAATACAAACAATTATCAATTCCAGCCAAAAGAACTTCGTTCTTTCATGGACGAAAGGTCATAGCAATTGCGCCGGGAATGAAAGAGCAGACTTCCTGGCAAAGCAAGCAGCCCTCGAACAGTCAGGCACTACCATCCACATCCCATGGCCACGCTCCGCACTGAAGTTTACGTTAAAAGTGATGGCCAAAGAACAGTGGCAGAGACAATGGGATCAAGGACCACAAGGCAGAAGGACGCATTCACTTCTCCCATGTGTCGATACTGAGCGCACCATTTATAATTATTATCTCTCTCAGTATATCTCTGGTCATGGACCGTACCCAAAGTACTTCTATGAACGAAACCTTTCAGAGACTGAAATATGCGTTTGTGGCAATCCGGGTGATCCAGACCATTATTTATTCCAATGCCCAATAACAGCGGATCATCATATCCGCCATCCTACAGCACCAGGAACCGACTTCAAACGCTTCCTGATAAAGCACCGGAAAGTTCACATTAATATCAAAAACATAATTGACACACTGCATCGACACGGCCTGGAACTGTGTGCACCATAACTGATATAAATTTTTCTTCTTCTCCTTCTCTGGCACAAACGCCAGTTCTCCAATTGGGGTGCCATTATAGATTATCTTATGCAATAAAATATCCTAATGTATCAAGGCCAGTACTGATTTAGCAGCTGCACAATACGACCACAGTTATGCACATCAAAAAATGGCATACCTGGTACTGGTAAACTGGTAATATATGTACTATGACTGAAGCCATGAACTTTTCATGAACTGTGATCCATCTATGAACTGCAACTCCGTACTGACACTGCACACTGTGCATACCCATCAACTTAAACCGACGACACCCACTATGCAATTCCCAAATATGTATTACACTGTACCAAATTACATCACATTAATACCACATTAACTTAACCAAGATATTTATGTTTAATGTTTTTCCATTCAATTCTATTTGTTTATTTGCGTTTATTTGTGCATATTTATTCATATTTATACTTCACCTTTAACTGCAATGTATGGTATTGTATTGTAATGTCATTGTCACCAGCAACTGTATCTCCCGGCCATGCTCTGTACCACAAGTTATGTATGCCCTGATGATAACTTTTCAATTAACACTGATGGGTGGCGTAAGTGCGCCCCGTGGAGGTGTTCTTCTCAAGACGGTTAGTGTGAAGGAGCGACACCAGTTCTGCCAATGGCGTTGTGTTGGTGCTTCCCACACTTAGTCCTGTCCTGTCCTGTAAGCTCTACTATTTTTATTCAAATTGACGTAAGGACTTACTGAAGAAAATAATGAAATCCCTACTTTAAAAAACACTCATTCTTATACAGTGGAGCTTCGGATCACAAACGATTCACTTCAAGAACAATTCGACTCACGAACAAATTATCTGAATAAAAAATACATAAATGAATGAATAAAAGACTCGGATGACGAATAGTTTCTCGAGTTTCGAACAGCAAAGTTGGCTACATATGATTTTCAAAGCAATTTAAGGTAACCTCTGCGAAATATTTATCACTCAGGGGGTTCTGGAACAATATTTTAATATTTTCTTAACAAAGCTTGGCAGCAAATGATTTATGACAGCGGTGTCAAACTGATGTGTTACGTATTGCCGAAAGCATAATTTGAAAAATGCATGCGCGGCGAACGTACAATCTAAAAACAGTCCACGGACTTATTAAATATTTATCAAAACATTCATACAAAGTAACGATGCAAAGGAAAAAATTCTTATTTATATTTATTTTCTGTCTGAAATCTAAAGGTTGGTATGTGCAAGAAGTTTCTGTTGGATACTTTTTGTAATTCGAAGGTCTTGATGGCTAAATATTAAGCATTAAAGAGGAGTAAGTTTTACAGTATAAGCATTTTCAACCATAATGCCATACCTCACCTTAAAAACATACTAAAACCTATGCAAGAACAAACCATACTGGTAAGGCAAAAATACATACAAACTCAAAATATTTTCATTAAAAATTGAAAGACGTAGAAAAAATAAAACACCAAGTACTGTTAAAACAATTAAAAAATAGTTTTTGCAATTAAAATTACAGTTTCTAAGCAAAAACAAGCAATTCAGCCAGCAGGCAAGAATGCAGATTTTTCGGTACACAAAACTAAAAGTTTTTTTTTTTTTTTTTTTGTCTCCCACACGGCAAAAAGACACTGAAGTTGCAGAAAGAATTAATTCACTATTCTACTAAGTTTCAAATGTTAAGAAATATGGCTACTGCGGTAAAAAAATTTGGCTTAACCGCACTTAAACAACTTTTAAATTGTTGATAATTGTACAAGTACAGCATACAGATTAACTAAAGGCATAAAAATGGTTCGCAACACTAATTAATTTTATTTTTGCAATCATAATTAATTTTAAATTTCTATTTTCTTTTTAGATACGAGAATATTTGTTAAATTCAAATTTCATTCCTTGCAGCAATGGCGCAAGAGAATTTTTTTAATTTAATTTAACTTTGCTATTTTCTTGTGAAACAATTTTGTTTGTACTTAGCAGCTTATAGCGCTAATTACCTTGTTTGTTTTCAATTTTTTTTTAAAATGTAACTACTTTTACAGTTCTAATAGATTGTTTTCCTTTTAATTTTGCGCTTTGTTCTTTTTTTAACTTTTCAAAAAATTATTAACTTACAACTTTTTTATAACAATAGTTCATTTTATTTTAGTGAATCAACTTAGCAATAACATTCAAATTCCCGGTTTTTTAAATTAAACATGCTCTTAGAATTTAAATGATATTGTAAATTGGTTCACAGCAATAATTGATTTTATTTTTGCAATTATTAGTCCAAAGGGATTTAGTCCCGAAGGACTATTACTTTCGTTTTGCGATTTTGCGTTGAATCACTCTGAATGCCCGTTTCACTTTTCAAATTGTTGCCACTAAATGTTATCGCTCTTCATTAAATTTTAAAAAATGAAAAATCTGCATAAATGTATGCATGTTTCTCGCATTGTGATAAAACCTAGAGCCATCGAATTTTGAATGACGTAATCCTACTGCGAATATGGGCATCTGGAAGCCCTAATTTTGAATTTGAAATTTGCTTTATTATCGATTTTATGTTTTGTAACATTTCAACGAATTTCTGATTAACAAACTAAATGATTTCAAAGCGAGCAATGGCAACACTGTACGG
>KK115173.1:728281-751536 GCA_000611955.2 Stegodyphus mimosarum
GTATCAGAGTATATATATATATATATATATATTTATATACTTTGGTGCAACAGATTGCAACCAAAAAAGGGAGGTGCAACAACATGTTATAGCAGCCCTATATGCAAAATTCCAACGTTCTGTGACTACTCATTTGTGAATTATGCGAGATAAATACATACGTGCGTATAGTGCAACGAAAAAAATTTCTTCTGAATCCATTTTAAATCAGTTTTGTAATTCGTTTGGAGAAAAAGAGTTCTTTATTTCGTCCTTACGTTCAGACGTCAAGGAAAAACATTGTTAAATTGCATTCGTTAGCAGTCAAAATGGATATTTTCGTTGAAATATGGTACCCGGAATTTTTCGTGATTACAGTACTTCCTTTACTTCGTACAAAGAAGTAAAAATGTCTCTCATACTGCTTTGCTGCAAAAAAAAATCTAATGAGGACACCACATTACGTCCTTATACGACCTATTAAATTATACTCATTTTTTGCTGCACTTCATTTAAACTTATTTCTTCGAATTATTTTATTTTAATTTAATTAACTAATTCCTCAAGTAAAATTGAAAATGACATTAAAAATTGCAAATTTTGAAATTAATACCACGGTCAATTTTGTCGTACGGGAGTCAAACTTCTTGTATTTTAATTTAGCCGAGATTCGAATCCCAGAACGAGCTAACAGTGTTCATGGACTTAAAGCTCGGCTGCTGGTGGGCTGCAGTTTTCTCTAGAATGTTCTCCACGAAGGCATTCCTTCCTATAGTTAGATAACTCTAATGCGTATTGTCATAATTGAGTAAACCAAATCATAATCTGTTTAAATTCATAGCCAACTATCGCTAAAAGCATTAAAAATTATGTTATTCAGAAGTACAGTGATACAAAATCGCCAGGCATTCCACAGACGATTTTGCTCTTCTGTAGAAGCAATTAGCTTCAAAAACATAACTAGAAGCAATGTTCAACACCATTATTTAATTATATTTTCATAAATATTAAGATTTCTGAAATGGCTATCTGAAGCCCTTTTTTAAATGGATAGTTTTATTTCATTGATAATCGCCAAACTTCTACAATTCGAAAGCTAAACGAAAGCTCTTAAGTCTGTATAGATTACTAAACACTTCCATGGCACATACACACTAATTCAATTCAGCCCTGAATAATACCCTATCATCTGAATGTCGAACTAGTGATCCAGACGCAAAACTTCTGAACAATAACAATTCGACCGAATTCAAATCCAGGAGAACAAGCTTGCTGACATTTTCGTAGTTTTCCTCTGGTGTAACGTGACTACGAGTCAATTTCTCAAGAAAATCTTTCACGACGGCGCCCATTTCCATTAGCCAAACAGCTCTTCAGTGCTTTGTCATAATCTAAACAGTCCAAACTCCATAGTGTTGCACAACCTATTTACGATTGCGACGGCACTAAAGAATTATTCTGCTTCCGAAGTCACACGTTTTATGAAGATATAATACGCAATTAAAAATTATAATTTGATGCACATTTTTAAAAGAACATTTACTTTACACTGACAAATATTAGCAATAAAAAATGTTAAAAGCTTCATCTAATTGTAAAAAGCTTGTAGAACTTATCGCAAAATTTAAATACTGTTGGCATGAAATTTTGAAGACTAAATATCCTGAAAAAATCGTATTGCATTTTGCATCTTATGTACCGCCCCTTAGCACAATGTTGCCCTTATCGACCGCTGAAATGGCAGTAGAATGACAACCCCAACGGGAAAATCGCAAACTTCCGAAAGCAGAGTAAAATGGATGAAAAGGCAAAAAACGAAAGTTGCAAAACAAAAAAGTTAAAAAAAAAAAAATATCGAGCAGGTGTTGAGCTTGGGACTAACCTCCGGGCTACTTCAGTCTGAAGCGGGCCTTTTACCTGTTGTATGGTCGATCTATATCCACGCGGGGGGCTGCTGAACTCCCGAGGCATTATGATACACAACCAACCCCGTGAGGCCCCCTATCTCTTGTTAAGTAAAAGTACCTACTATCTGCCACCTGTCTGAACGAATTCAAACATCTGTAAACCTTGCAATAATTCTCTACTACCTGTACATGAATCTTAAGAACTGTTACGATTTTCATAGAAGTTTTTCGAAATGTAGGTTAAAATTGCCAACAAATATTATTATTGATAACGATACTGTAAGAATATAACGAAATAATATAATAATCCGTACAATGAACACTTCACTTACGAATTATAAAATATTAACGATCTCGATAAAGTTTTTTTATGTTAATTAACCAGTTATTTTATGTTTTGAATCTTTACTGTCACTTCTCCCTTCCGTTTGCTCGGCAGAAGGCAAGTTCACGTGTATTTAAAATGAGATTCTAGATTCTAAGACACAGCGTGTACTGCTTCTCGAGGTTAAGTTACTAGATTGCTAGATCAGATAAGATTTGTAGACTTTGGCGTAACATTATAATTGCCAATAATGAATGTCCCCGCCGATAAGTAAGCCAACTTCACTGATTTGTGTAGCGTTTCGCTACTAGTTTACCTGAATTTAATTTTATATTTGACTGTTACTTAAAGTTATCTCGCCATAAGTGCTGGCTGAGCTTGTAAGCACGAGGTATTCCTTCTGTTCTTCTTAGTTTAAAATAAAAGGGTCTTTTACACCTTTCTCAAAGCAAAGTTGTTATTTTACACTTAGCGATAACTCTCTTAACGTCCATCAAGAGTTTGGAAACTTCTGATTATTACAAAACATACCAAACTTTATAATCTTACAACATTAAGATATCTGTAATTTAGTATCGTAATTAATCTAATCCCCTTATTGCAACTTCAATTTATTTATTACAAATGTTTAGTGTCTTACATAATGGTCTCAATAATCAAGTGATAAGGTGTTGTAGCTTTAGGTGCCAGCTAATACATAACAAACAATAGGAGATTTTATAAACAAATGTTGTTATAATTTTGCTTATTGTTACCACAAAAAAAGTATTTTTATAATTCTATAACTGCTTTAAAAAATCTCATACGTACGTAAATGCCAAGAATTTATTCAAAGAATCAAACGCATAGGATTGAGCATTATTTATCCTAAATAATATTTTCCGGTACTTGCATGTTATCACAACTTCCTTAGTAGAAGTGGCCAAATTTTCAAGATGTGCCAAACCTGGCAACATGCTCATAACAATTCTTCAATGAAGCAAAGTCCCCATTTTCGCATGCGTTCTTTTTAATGTAGTCCAACGGCTTTTTAAACAAACTGTGACATTTTATGCTTTAAACTTAATTTTAAAATATGCGCTTGTAGAATTTGCTAGCGATGGAAGAAACTGCAGTAAAATTTCTTCAGGAACGCAAAATTTTGACGCAAAATCTCTAAACGGAGCAACGAAGACATGCGTTATGTAGATAGTCGATGTTACCGGAATTCGTGCGATGTCATTATCTCTGCAATTCTCTGATGTTTTTTTTAAGCGAAACAGATCGCTGCGTACTTGGGGAGAAGAATAGCTCAAAAAAAATTTACAAAGATTTGGAGAAAAAGGCAAGTATTTTATTTTTAATGTATAGCGTAATACTTATTTAATAATTCAAATTAGTATTTTAAATTGCTAAAACCTGTTTTCTTTTTATGTGTTGATAATGTCTGCCAGCTTGCAATAAATATCCATAGTTTGGGAAACTTTTTTTTAAAAAGTTGCGAAAACCACCAACGTGCACCCGATAAGTAACTTTTACCTTTTTCATCGGTAAAAAATCGCCAAATTGCGCCAAGGTGGTTGCGTTAATACGCAAGTCCATATTTCCCATGAAACTGCAAACGCTGTAATTTAAAAAGTAAATATTAAATAATCATATTTTTCTTTCTCAATTTAAGCTATAATTTAATATATCAAAAATTTATAGGATGGTACAGTTAAAAATATTTAAAAAAAGTTCAAATTTCAAACAAAAAAATAAGTACCGAGCGCGTTGTTTGGGATTTATTTTGTCCGCGACCCATTGCCTAACTTGAAGTGTTTTCGGTCTCTGTTCTAAGTAAACGGATTTTATTCCAAAACAGGATCTCTAAAAAATTCAGTATGATAGTTTCTTGTTAAAGCGACAACCGTATAAGCTTTCGTCGACATCAGAAATTTCTACATTTCAGATTCGATTAAGTTTTTCTGTGCTGAGGATTAAGTGTGGGTGCCACTTTTATAAGAAAGTGCCATTCATTATCATCAATTTTTTAACAACTGCATTTCGAAGTTTCGATCTGCAAGAGATGATGACCTTATATATCTTTGTCTTTTTTTTAAGTTAGTTCAGTTTAATAAACGACATTTCATAATTTCAAAATTTCTATTTCATCGATACGAAACTAACATAAATTTTGCGTTTGTATAACTGGACACTTTGCCGTATGATTAACCTGCAACAGTTTTAATCTCAGACCCCTACTTACTGTAAATACAAGAGGAGGGAAAACTCTACACGATCTCATAAAACTTGGTAAATCTCACATAGAAATGAAGATCAGATGGTTACTTGAACCTAAAACAAAATGTTGAAAATATGTCTGACAATTTATTACTGAAAAGCATTTCAACGTTAAGGATATCAAAAGATGTGAATACCAAGATTCGAAATAATGATACAACCAATTTCGTCCAATGGATGGAAGGGAAGCAGTTGCCATTCAGAATCGTCCAAATAAATGAAGAGGCGTCGATGCATAATACCATTCTTCAATCATTTCTGGCAGATCGCCAATAAATGAGGATTCCGCCAGACAAATCGAGACGCCAAAGGACCGCGTCTCATTCAGTACGTGCCCTCAATTTGTCAGATCTCGTCAGTTAACAGATGTAAAATTAGGTACGCCGTGCACGGATTGGATTATTTTGACAGGTGTTCCAGGTCTCTATTAACGCTAGTCAAAAGACGATGCAGATGGTAGAATGCAAACGTCATTGCACGTGTCACCTCAATGTCCTGCTTATAGTAGTATTGTCATGATGATAAGTTGAACTAACGCTACATTTATTTGATGTAAACAAAAATACAGCAATATTTTTTTAATATAGAAAAATAGCCAAATTGAAGAAAGACGCGTATATGAGCTACCATACAAGTCTAGAAAAATTGTCGAAATCTCTTATGGCTAGTATGCGGAACAGAAAGTCTGTTTGCAAATAACCCTAACTTGGATCAGCTGTTCATGTCTTAGTTAAAAAGGCCAGCGTTTGTAATCGTGATGTTATTCACCAAAGAAACAACGTATTTTACTCATTCAAACAGTCCCCGCTGGCGTTATCTCAAAGAAAGATATGAGTCTCTCTAAGATTGGTGACGATGTAAGTAAATTACATCCTGTTTTGAGAGGAGCCCTTTGTTTGACAGTTTCTCTTCATATTTTGTTTAAGGGCATATATTCCTTAATAAAGGAAAAAGGATATAATTTAAAAACTAAGAACATAAGAGAAAATCCATAAAAATAACAGTGCAACGGACACGTGCAGACGCTAGAAAGTGAACCCCAAACAAAGTATCTGCCATAAGCTCGGTTAGATATTTCTTTATCTAAGGCGGATCTGAGGAAGGTAAAAGAACGTGCACTACAAGGAGTGTAAAAAGATTTTACCATTCTTTTTAGGTACTCAAATGATATAGAATTAGGATTCGATGTTTGAAAAAATTGAAGTTCGTAGTACATCCACCATAAACCATATTTCAAGTGAAAAATGTGTTTAGATTTATTTACGTTAATTAAGCAACAGCCATTTGCTGTAAAGCAAGCTTCTTCCTCCTTCATTAAGTGTTTTGTACAACAAATCAATTGGCTTGAACTCAAGATTACACTTAATTGCGTGTGAAAACCCAATGCAGGAGAAAAGTACAATGCAAATCGAAGCAAGCAATATTCAAATTTGCGCAGTTTGCTTTTTACTTATCAAAGTGAAATATGTATGCCACGGTCAGACAAAGATATACTCTTGCCTGATCGGAGAACACTACTGATACCTTTTAAACAAAATTACCATTTTTAAAAGTCTGCTTATTAATTTATTTTAATTCAAATAAAAAATAGAAAACTGAGCAAAATACTGTAAGAAAAAAATAAACTAAAATATGACATTTTTGTTAATTTTTGACATCTATTTAAACTGACGCTATGCTAAAATGCATACCAAATTCAAACAGATATCTTAAGCTTAATGGGGAGCGCCTAATTCAGGGAAAGACAGTCCGATATGTGTTACGCTCAAGCCATATTTTTTTTTTTCTCCAGTGGGCTTGCATCATAGTTATGTTACATTCTGTAATTATGAGACTTCAGTTGATATCTAACGTCATTGAAAATATATTACGTTTAAATGTATATTTTTATATATTAGAAATTGTGAATTTTGAGAGTAAAATAATAAAATTGATAGGACGTTATAAGCCTTATTATTGTGATCCAATTTTATAATTTGCCTTCTGCGAACTGTTTTGATATCAGTTTTCAGATATTATGAAATAAATGAGCTTTAAGGCATACGTTACCCACTTTAATTTTTATTTATTGCTTAATTATTATTTTCAACGTTACCAGTGGCATCAGCTTTTTGACAGAGTATCATACTTTCGCTTATTGGATTCATCCCAGCATCGGGAGTTTACTAGTGTATTTATAAATTCCTATAAATCTAAGCAACTATTAAGGACAGCTTTAGTCAATTTACCAAACTAATCCTTTCATAAAGGTAATTGAACATTATTATAATACGACTTCTAGTTCAAGAAGATTATTATAATGGGGACTTCTAATCCGGTCTCATGTCTCCAGCGCCGGAATTTCCCACGCATCACGCAGACCTATTGCGGCTATTTACTGTAGTTTATTTAATCTTCACTAACAGAAAAATCTTTCACAATAACTTAACAATACAGAGAAAGTATAACCGATTCTTCCTGTCTAAACTATTCACAAAGAGAATTTTTAAACACGAAAACAATAACATCAGTTATTACTCCCTAATTGACTATTATTCATACTACTCGTATTAGTATCCACTTTCCGCTCTGAGTCAGATGGTTAAGCACATCAAGTCCATGACAAAATGGACAAGCTTCCATCCCCTTCCCCTCATCTTTAGTGGAGGTTTATAGAGAAGAGATTTGGGGAGAAATGAACAGGTCACGTGCGTGGGGGAAGAATCGAAGGAGGACGGAATCGCTCTTTCGCATCCACAGCATCCCGAGGGGAATTTCGCTTTGCCTCTCCCTCTGACTCTTTCCAGCAGGGAATGGAGACTAGCTAGCTTTGAGGAAGAAATTTTAGTTTCAACTACAATGGATATATTTAAAGTTTTGAATCTAAAAACCTAACGATGACACACTAGAACTAGAGAGTGAAGGAGAGGACAGATATAAATGTATAAAATCAAAGAAATAATAAAAAACCACAAAAGAATCAGATTTTCTGGTGTAAAATATAGCCTTCTTTTTTTTTTTTTTAATACGTCTTTTTCCTCGGATATTTCACCTTTGAGTGCATTGCGGAAGTTTTTACTACCGCAGTTACCCTGTCATACGAGGCAAATTATGAACGTATATGGTATATAATTAAATACAGTTTACTACATTTTATTATAGTTATTACCTCGTGAAAAGCATCCGCAGACATAACAAAAGAAGTATGCTTACGGGTATAAAAGCAATGAATAGTATATTAGTACGTAATGTAGCAAAAAGAATTTTTTTAAGTACCCCTTGTCCTAAAATTACATGGAAGTTAGCGATGACGATTCCCCAAATGAACGGAAAACCCGATGACAGTTTGTGGCGTTTACGTTATCGTTTTACTAACAAATGTTATTTTAATTTATTTTACTTTCTGCCTTTTTTCGCCACGAGGTTCAATTCTTCCATAATTTATGCACATTTGAATGGCAGTGTTCAGTTTAGAGAAATAAGAATAAGAGTGTTAGAGTTTGGTCTGCGTTCCGCTACACTGCCGACTGAAGAAAATAGTTGGTGAAGCTAACACTGGTCTTTCCGAAGATACTTTAATATTGAGGACAGATCCTGTTTAGTAACTCTGTGTTTGAAATTCTATTGCGGTTTAGGCAATGTTGTAGTCTCTAGTGGAATTAAATTTAATTCATAATAAAATTTATATCCATTCTGAAAGGAAGTTTTGTGCCGAAACCAGCTCCATGTCGGCTGGTAAATTTTATTATTAGATTACTGTTAAATTTTATTTTTATGTTATTTTATTATTAGATTATAAGATTCATGGCGGATTATATTCTTAAAATCGCAATGAATCTGAACTCAGCCCTGCTGTTTACCGTAAACCCTTTTCTGTTTGTTTCTTCCCAATGTCCGACTGTCATGTCACCCAGCTAAGCAAATAATGGCTCCTTTTTGCTGTATATATATTGCGTGCTCTCGAACTTTGTTCCTCAAGATCTTTGCTTGCTAATGACCTCAATTATTTGATATCAGTTGCCACTGACCGAGGATTTTCTCCCGTGGTCATTGATAAAGCCTTTAAAAATTTTTCATTTTGCCCTCAAAGAAGACATTTCGCTGTTACAAAAAGCTTTAATAACCTTGTCGTCCTTTCATTTCATCCTTCTGTGAGTTGCAAAATTGAACAGACTCTCCAGAAGTTCGATTTTCAAGTCATTTTCTGGGCCATCAATATAACCTACGGTTCGATTCTTAAAGATTCTGTTTCTGGTTTTAATTCTTGGGGAATTTATTAGTATATCCTGTCAGTCTGGTTTGAGATATATAGGCCAAATTAAAAGAATGTAAAAGTTTCCCATCAAGGAACACGAATCTTATGTCCGATAAGGCGAAATTTAGCAAGTCTTCCTCAGTTAATTATAGTTGGAAGTTTAATCACAATTTTGACTTTGGGTAGGCAAAAATATTCCAAAAAGCTTCTTCCATTAGCGAATGGATTTTGTTGAAGCTTTTCACATTTACAAAGATATATCTTGTTTAGTTAATGACTTTAATTCCAATCCCGTCCTTTCTAAGGCTTTTAAAATTGTATTAACTTAATTTTTGAATTTTCAGTACTATTTATGCCGACAGATGGCTCTAACTTCTCATTAGTTTTACTGCTTTTGAGTATACAGTGGTGGCTCTCGCCTCATTGCAGAATTCTTTGCTAGTGATGAAGAGGAATCTGTACTTGTTTGCCCTCGAAATCGATAGGATGTTGACTAAAATCTGTGCCAAACAAAAGGTTGTTGTTTTACCTAATTTGATGTTTTACTCTGGCACGTTCCTCTTCTCTCTTTAAATTTTATGTTTGTATTATTTCAATTTAATCACTCGCAAGTGGTGAAGTAGAATAAACTTTAATTCAGTGCTAATTAGTTTTAATTAAGTGCCTGTTTGTTTGACAAGTTCGGTAATCTGATGGTCATAATTAATCGCACAGAACAAATGTAATAACTTATTTTTATGGTAATTGACGTAGCGGAACTCACAGAAGGTATTACAATAAGTTTTCTAATCCCCCTAAACTTCACTATAATGAAATACCAACTATCCGTGTTAATTAATGCTCGGGTATGCAAATGACAAGCGAAAACGTGCATAATCAAAAACAAAAGTGGGAACTCTTATGTCCCGAGGCATCACATTTTCTCGCAATACCAATTCTACGACTAAAGAACTGTTCAAGCGATGAGCACCATCGTAGCATTTTATGCAGGTACCCTCACATCACCTGAGCTCGCAAAAATATTAATGACAGCAGACAGATGCGAAGTAATAATAAAAGTACAGTATTTACTATAGTTAATTTTATGCGTTATGATGTACAATTACATTATTTACATTTACCCTGATGTGAATGGCGCATCTTACCGTTTATAAGATTAATCTGCATTCTCTAAGAGAAATAAATGCGCACTGTACTGTATTTGTAAATTAAACATTTTCGTTAATGTAAAGAAACGAGATTTAGAGACATACCCATAATCTCTTTAATGTTCTAGATACCATTCATGAAGTTTTTAACGCTTCTGTTGCAGAATTGTTCTCATTTAAATATGTGTGTCATTAAGAGACATTAAATTTTGTTTTTACTCTAGCCTCTGAGTACGTCAGCACCGCTATGTATTTAAACATGTAAAACAAGCAAGAAAAATTCAGATGAAAAGATGATAAACTAAACCAGCTTTGTAGATTTGTACGTGTCGAGAATGATGCCCAGTAAGTCGAGTTTTTGGAAGCGAAACTGTTATACAGTTTAATGGAAAATAAAATAAAATAGATCCAAAAAACAAATCTAAAATATTTTATATTTCAGATTTGATTTTTTTTTTTAGATTTTATATTTTGGAATGGAGTCATAGACTTGAAGATTATGATCATTAAGAATAAATATATAGCAATACTAACATGATTGTTTTGGTTCAGCGTCGATGTTGCAATTAAATAATCCGCAAACTTTAAAAACTCGGTAACCTTTTTTCTTGAAAAGAAATTTTCAAAATCCCCTCACCGAATGTTTTGTTTATCAGAACATTCGAAAGCTATATGTCTATGAAAGATCCTGAGAAAAACTGAACTCATATTTATGTTACTAGCAGATTCTTCAGTTAATAACAATTAATAATAAGGTAAATTCCTTTCGTATTTAAAAGTAAATGAGGTTTTTATTAATTTTCTGTTAGAGAAGAAAAAACACGCAATTAAGCTTTCTTTTCTCGCTTAAAAATAGTAAGCTAAATTCAATAATATAATAATCCAAGTTTTGAAATCAAAATAGCGGCCATGCATATATTCCGTACAGATACTACTGCGCTTTATCGCATAGATTGTTTTATAACTACTTCGATATGACAAATCTAAATGTTCCAGTACAAGTATCTCTCTAACTACACGATAAGAAAATTCTCGTATTGCACGGCAACGCGCTTTCATTTTTGACACGTTAATGAATATGCGTAAAATCTCTTATAACACACTCTGCATGTATGTATTTCAATAACAAGATTTCTGTTTTAAACATTTGCACAATTAAGTTACGTATTATGCTATCTTGTGTAATAACAGTAACAACCTATTTATATATATATACAGAAATAAATAATTAAATAAAGTCCGGGAATACCTACATTCTCTTACGTCAAAATTCTTTTAAAACGGAATCGTGCCCATCATTCGCATATTATGTATCTTGTACTCCAAGGGTTCAGTTGAGGGATTGCATAAATTATGTACTTGTGATTTTCGAGAATATTTTTTTTTAAATTTAGGTACGTATTACTAATCTGCTTTGTCGTTTTTAGGATCAATTACTGCGAAATTATGTTTCCTATTGTGTTCATATGTCTCAAACAATGTCTGAAGCTAAGATAAATTTTAAACATTTGTTAAAATTAGAAAAGGCATCTCACGTTGCAAAAAGTCTAAATTTCATTCAGGAACAGTGAACATCATTAAATAAAATAGTTTGTTTTTAAAAATTTTTGGAATACATCCCTCTATTTTGTAATAGTTGTTAATTTCCTATAACACGGTTTCACACAACTCGGTATTTTCTAGAAACCTAGCTACCATGAATTCTGGAGTTGTCTAGGAACATGAATTTGCCATTCTAAACCTAACTACTTGTTACTTGTTAGGTTACTTGAATACAGCAAAGCACAAGAGAGCTATTTGTCTAAGGGGAGAGTTGCTTTCGAAGAGGACTTTCAAGAGAAACTGTCTCTTTGTTGCTGTTGTCTTGTCCATTATCACGTGGAACAGTGGTTGCCAGAGCCTACTCCGAGGCTGGACTTCTATCAATGTCTCCTATTCACGTTAAATATGAAGAAAACAAGAAGGCAAGTCATTTGCCTGGGTTCGAATCCGCGTCGAATTACTAGTATTCAGCGTCTTTTTAAAATCGGTCTCTTGTTGGGCTCGTCATTTTGAGAATCCGCAAACAATGAAATCCTTTTAATTCAAAAGGCGGTGTCTGAGACACATGGATTAACATCTTAACACATGGCAGAATATGAGAAAGAATAATAATTCTCACGTTAAAAGGAATTATCACCAAATATGGCAAAATTTCGTCCATGTTAATGTTAAAGTAATGCATACTGTAACTGATTTATACTCGGTTACGTATAATTAGTAATTATTATGCTTAAGTGCATATTTGGATGCCCGATTAATAAAAATTAGTTGAGTCGGCACAACCTTGTATACGATCATTTAATTCTCCTCAACATCAGTACAGAATTAGCTTTGATAACATCCTTAATTTTTTTTGTTAAGTTACTTTACTAGAGATAAAACTTGCACAATCATTCAAAAATAAAACGATGCCTTCGGACGTTCTTTTTAACCCTGTATACTACAGCAAAACTTTCCTAACACAATTTCGGTCTTATGTGGAGATGGTCACCTTACAGAATATCACTCTTGGAGTTCAGTACGTTAAATATCGTTAACTAATCCTATTCTCATAAATACTGCCTATCTCTACAGGTGGTTGTTATGAGAAACTTCATTGTATACATCCAAGACATATCTGGATACATAGAAAGACAGATGGCGGATACAAGAACATTTTATTTATTAAGATAAACGGCTTAGTTATTCCTATCAAGATAAAATAGTGAACGCATACATAATTCAGCTCAGTTTAATATTTCGAATGCAGGGCAATAATCGCTGATGCCAGTTAAGCAGACCTTTCCTAGAAGAAACGGGCGCGGTTCAATAAATGAAATGTTCAACATTCGTATCAGTCATAGCTTCTCTCGCGGGAGCATCGAAATGTCTCGCAGAGACACACAGAAGACACATAGTTTTTTTATTGATTGTTTCCTTTTTTCACTCTCGATGACAAACCATCTTTCATTTTTTGTTTTCTTTCATTCGTGCGTTATGGTGAAACTAGCGCCATCCATACTCTTTATGCTATTACCCGTGAATTATACATTGTTTCGACTGCCTATATAGTATCGCATTTGCTCAAGATTTTATATCCTCGCACCTTTTTTCCACCTAGCTTTTTAACGCTAGGTTCTGAAAATTTTTAAAATGTTCTCATCATCTTCCCCTTCCTCTATGGTACACAGGTTTTCCCTCTGAGGGCTAGTTTATTAGTAAATTGTATTCCCACGATTATTTAGCTTTTTATTTAGTGTACTCAGTGTGTATCTGGATTTTCGTATTAACATATCATGCATTTTATTTTCTCTTTCATTTATTATTTGAAAAGTATTTTGTGCAGATTCTTCCTTGAGCTATCCGGACGTGACAGGTGTTCTCCCACTAGAGAAACATGTGATTTCACCTTACTTCTGTTATTTATGTTGCAGCTCATTGAAGTCTTTTCAGTTGCTTATGTGATTAGTCTTTCAAAATCCGGGTCTTTAGTACGATGCCCTTCTCCTTCGTTCCTCTGAGATCCCTCTTGGGAACCGCAGCCAACTGTCTTTCATGTGAAGTGTCCCTGGGGCTTTACAAGATAGTTGATGAGAGCACGTCACCCTCAGACATTGTTATATTAATATTATTAGATGTTCTTAGTGGAATGCAAGTTTCTTTTAAAGAAATAATAGTGTGATTGTAACCAGTAGTTTATCCCTGACTCTTTTTCATTTGTTATGTTTTTAAAGCAATCGCGTTCTTCAGAACTTAAATTACTCGCATAATTTTCCGGTTACGAACAATAAAATCGGTTTTCGAACAATACAATTAGTTTTTTTAAAAAAAGGAAGTATACACGAGGAAATACAGTATAATATGATATTTTTGAAGTCGGCGCTTTTATTCACAGAGTTAAATCTTTTTTAAAGATAGCTTTCAAAGGTTTAAATAATGTACTCGAATTTTCAGAGTTCATTTGTATTTTAATTTTTCGCGTATGTACATATTAAAATGTATAAAACTGTCCAAAATATTAAAAATGATTTAGTTCCAAAAGCTTGCAGAGGGTTTACGTACGGAAAATGGCCTTATTTTTGTTAGTCCATCATCCGTTATGCTACTGCGACAGTTGAGGCTTCGTGTTTATATTTATTATTTAAATACTAGAAAATTTTTATTAGAAAAATTAACTAGCTGAAAAGCAAAAGAAAGTTAATACCGAAAATTTAATAAAGTATTTCTTTTTAAATACAGTGTTTGGTTGTACCGTTTTATTGTTTCCTCCCCCCCAAAAGAAATCATATTCATCTTATGGCTCATTATCATTACCAATTCAGAAATTTCAACTGCGCAAATGACATGGAAAAATGCTATGAAATGACGTGCATAAATAAAAGAATAGTTGATTTTTATATGAATATATTTTAAGAGGTGTACATGAGTATGCAAATAAAAGACTAATCACTACAAATAAAAGACTAATCACTACATGAGCACCTGAGAGCGATTTTCTCCCAATTTTTCTTCGTAACCATGGTAACGACAGCTGCGGAAGAATCCCCTAATTTATTCTTCCTTTCCATGCAGCGTGCTTTTCGTTCAAAGCACACGAGTGAGAGTTCACTTGAACTACCGTCTCAAATGAGCTGAAGAAAATAAATGTTGTGCGTCGATAACGATACGCGTAACGAATGTAAATAAGGGAGGGTTCTAAAGATCTTGAAGTGCCTATTTTAAAGTAATAGATTATAGTGTAAAAATGGTATTCCAAAAAAAATACTTTACGCCGTGCAGCCTTGCTCATATAAACAGAAGCTTTCTAATTATTCATTTAATTATATAACTAATCATATGCATAATAATTAGCAACAATAATTACGAATCAAAACGATGGACCTTGGGAGCTCAATGAAAAGAATGATCCCATAACTGAATCTTTCTTAACTTATTAAAAATTACCTGCATTTATTTTCCATAAGCTTATCTTTTGTTGTTTATATAACAAGCCGCGATTGAAGCGAAATTATAAGGAATTAAAATACTGTATCTAAAACCAACTGGCAATCGAAGCTCCCACCTTTGAGCCTGCCACGCTATTTCACCACCGTATTCCCGAGCTTTTTTGCGTTCGTCACCCGACATCCCTGTTCTCTCTTTCAGAAAGCCAGTTGCTGATGATGCCTGGGCTCATTCGTTTTGTAATCAATTGATACTTTGTTCCCATGGAAACCGAATCGCTCCGATAAATAAACCAGATGGGGGAAAGAAAAGAACAATTCTGCTGTTTATTGATCGCAGAGAGGTAGATTTTAATAGACTCCCCCCCTAAGAAGTATAATGAAAGTATACCTAAGCGCAGTTATAAATGCCTTTTCAGAAACAGAGAAATAAATATTTATCAAAAATGATCCGTTTGGAAAATGACCTTTTACGGGCATTAAATAAAAGTAGAAAAGTAATGTTCTATTTTTTTACATGCGCTGCATTTGTTTTCCTTCTAAATTCCTTTTAAGGGTATGAAATAAAGGTAAAAAAATGTAATGTTATATTTTTTATATGCGTACGTCAGTTTTTTTTTTCTCCTAAATTTCATGACAGCATAACTCTGTATATCAAGTTCAGCAGAAAAGTGCATGATTTCAAATGCGATAAATAATAAGTATAATATTTTCTCTACGTACCATATCTACTGACAGACATCAGATTCTCATATGAAATTTAATGAATTAAATACAAAGCAAATAACTACGATACAACAAGTATAATGTTTACATACGCACATGAAATATTTATGAGGAGTGAAATTTATTCATGCATCATCAGAATATACAGTTTTAAATAAATTTTAATAAACAAACTTTTGTTAACACTTTTATCACATTTTTAACATAAAGAGCACTACTAAATTTCTAGCATTATAAGTAAATTCTTTCAAACTTTTCATGGAAATATAATTTGTTGGATAAATCTAGAATTAAATTCATCAGAAATGCATTTTAAATGATTCAACAGAATCCTAAAAAATAAAAAAACCGTTACCAATAAAATTAAAGGAATAATACAATACAAGCACAAAACTACACTACAAAACCAGCAAAATAAAAGTATAAAAAAATGGTACACACAAAACGATTGATTGTCACAGTTAAAAACTTCAGCCCGAGCATTCAAATTTTTGTTTATGTTGCGTTTCTGTCTATAAAAAAAAATGTATTTACCTCAGATTTAGAATACGGAGTTTTTATGAGAAGGAAATCATGTGCGTGAAATGTTCATCAAGTTCTTATCATTGTAATGTATTGGATTTTGTTGCACGGTGGACCATTAAAATGTTGAAAATGTAAAACAAATGATGAAGATGATGTGTATTAAGACACTACGGAAACGAAGATTTCCTTTGGCGTGCTTGGTGGGAAGGAGAAATATTCGCCAATGCCTCATCATTACCATAAATAAGTTGGAACACTGTAAAACTGAATGGTCTTCAGGAGACACTGGACAGTCATGATGTACTTCTTCTGGTAACACTACCCTTCTTTCAGAGGTTGCCGAAACATTTACCAGGAGGTTAACGCCAGACCACATACGGCGCGTATCAGCCACCATGCCCTGCAAGATATCCCGGTGCTTCGTTGACCACTGTCTCCCCTGATCTCTCACCGATCGAACATGTCTGGGGCGTGATTGAATGTCGTTTGGATGCGTTGCCCCAGCCGCGTTCAGAAGACGAACTGTGGCAAACAGTTAGCTAGAAATGGATATCTATCCCTCAAGAGACAATCTGCATGCTCTTTGTGTCTGTACCTAGACGCATTGCTGCCTGTATCACCGACAACGGAGGTCCCACAACTTACTGAGCATAATGTATAGTCTCTTTTGATTCGAGTATCTTGTAATAAATATCACTTACTGTTCTTTGCGGTGTGTCTCCTTTCGTCGATTTTTCATCACTTTCTGCGCATGCGTTCATTGATGCTGTATTTTCACTGTCACGTAGTGTTTGTTATTTATTATTTTCGTAGATCATGTTCTAAGATTTCTAATTTGAGATAAATATCTGCAACTTTTTGGGAATGGGATCAGACGTAATAATTGCAATACGACATCGACATTACTTCCTTCTTAATATTGTACTACAAACTTGATAAATGACTGGAAAATAATATGACAGAAATGAATGTAAAATAATACAGATACAAATGAATGTAAAACAATAAACGCTTTCAAAGTGGACATCATTTGTGCTTTTTACTTTTCTAATGCCAGAGACACGTGAACGTGTTTTGCTTAATGAACCGTAAATGTGAACACCGCACCTATAATGTCATTTTTCTCCGTTATCAATGTGTAAAGAATACTTAGATTTTGAACTCTAATTTACCTTTTATGAATTGGCAGTAGCTTGTTATGTTTCTTCCTTCGATCATGGAGATTTTGCTATAGCATAATGATTGTATTCTTGGCATAACTAATGTTTTGGTATGTTTACTAAGCATTCTTATTTATCACGCACAAATTGGATAATTTTAAAACCTCCTGTTTTAGCATTTATTGATGTTTTGTTTTGCTTACTAAGTGTTCTTCTTCGAATTTGATACTCTTAAATCTTCTGTATTAACATTCTGTTTCGTTTCAATCCATAACCTAAATATTCATTTTGCGAATAGAATATTTCTCAGAATTTAAGTTAAAAATAAACCACACTCCGCCATATTTAAAACAAATATAACAATATTTAAGATTTAAAATAATATATTTACATTACAAAGTATTTTCTACTAACAATGCTTCAGATTATTAAAATTATTAACATATAATTTTCATTCAGTAAATTAAGCAATACATATCACTTGAAAAAAATTAACTTTCTGTTAAATTTTCAAGTGAGTAGGGCACTCACTCACTCACTCACAAATAATTCCACCATTTTTCTACTAACAGTTTGCAAGTGAAAAATGACAGAAGTACTAACAGTTTGCAAGTGAAAAATGACAGAAGTAATGTCGAATATTTTCGGCGAGTCCGGAAATAGCTTATTGACTCCCGGAAATACCGCTGAACCCTCGAAACTTTATTACACACCAGCAGACGACTCAGCCTTCGAAAAAAATCATTCTTTCCGTAAAGCAGTACGAATCATAAATATATTTTATACAGGCCTTTAATTAAATACAGCACAAATTTCATTCCAACAAATGTTATGTTTAAAACATAATTCACACTATAAGGTATTTTCTCCCGCCTTTCTGCATGCCTTCGTGGTGTAACGGTAGCACACTGACGAGTATTCGAGAGTTCCAGATTCGAGTCTCGGTGAGGACATTGCTCATTTTTCATGTACTCCAGCTTTAAAAATAACCTAATAACTCACATTTGTTTTTGGACACGTGTATTTTCCAGTTTTATTTGGGATTACAGTTACTAAATATTAGCGAAATGACTTCATTTTTTTTTTCATATATAGTATCGATCAACTTTTTTAAAACTGTTTTGCTTCTAAAGAAAATTTTTCAATATGCTACTGATAATAATAAAAATAAATCTAAAAGCTTTCAGATTTTACATTACGCCCAATGGGATTTTTTTACCATTTTGTGTGTTACCTTTATTAAATATCATGTTCTTCGCACTTAAACCATAAAATTCAATTCAATAGCAGTATCGCAAAATAATTTTAAAATGAGCATATCTTGAGAATTTCCGATACACAGCCTCGCGCCCTGGAGATAATTTTTTCCCTTTGATGGCTCTGGGTACCGTTGTTTTATCACAATGCGAGAAACATACATACATTTATTCAGATTCTTTATTATTTAAATTCTTTAAATATAATAAAGGGCTGTAAAATTTGGTGGCAACACTTTCAAAAGTGAATCAACGCAGAAAGTGAATCGACGCAAGATGCCAAAACGAAATTAATAGCCCTTCTGGGCTAACACCATTTCGGCTAAGATTCTGAAAGCTTTCAGATTTTACATTACGCCCAAAGGGGCTTTTTTTACGTTTTCTGTGTTACTTGTTAAATATCATGTTCTTCGCACTTAAACCATAAAATTGAATTCAAAGCAATATCGCAAAATAATTTTAAAATGGGCATTTATTTAGAATTTACGATACACAGTCTCGCGCGTTGGGGATATTTTTTTTTCGTATAGTTTTGCCATTGCTCTCTTTAGAATCGTTGAGTTTGTCAATCAAAAATTCGTTAAAGTGTTGCAAAATATGAAATCGGTAATAAAACAAATTCCAAATCAGGGCTTCCAGATACCCACATTCGGTGAAGGATTACGTTATTCAAAATTTGATGGCTTTGGATACCGTTGTTTTATCACAATGCGAGAAACATACATACATTTATGCAGATGCTTCATTATTTAATTTCTTCAAATATAACACAGGTTGATAATATTTGGTGGCAACAATCTGAAAAGTGAAACGGACATTTAATGTTTTCAACGCAAAATGGTAAAACGAAATTAATAGCCCTTTCGAGCTAACAGCCTTTGGGCTAATAATTTATTCGATGTTCGATAGGATATAAGTCCGGAGAATGTGGTGAATTCTGATTTCTTTAGGAGATGCATGCGAACATTTAGGAATCTGTGTTAAGGATCATTATCTTGACAGAACGTGAGCTTATTTTATATTCGGGTTTCGCCATATAATAATTCGTCCATCCGACCCAAATATATTAAATGACTAGGTTGCAAATATAAAATTGTTTCACAATGATAAATACTTGCTTTTCTGTGATATATATTTTGCAACTATCAAGGTTTAAAACAGAGAAAAAATAATATATTAGAAAAAAAATTGCGTCTGTGTTTCAATATTTATGGGAATAAATTTCAAAAATACAAGTGTCCGAAAATAACTTCCATAAATTTTATTGTATAAATTAAAAATCAGCATGAAATTTTAATAAAATTTCCATAAATTAAAAATAAAAATCATGGTGAAATTTTCAATTTAACTCTTAAATTGGAGGGATGAATCAGTCAGAAAGTGGTCTCTACTAGTGTTTCTTTGGGATGTCTTCAAGTGTAAGTCTGAAATATTACTCTACACTTCTCCATATACTAACTTCATATACTACACAAAATGTTAAGTAAAAAACATAACAATGCAAACAACTTGAAAATTATACTTTCAAAAACTTTTGCAGTTTATGAATGACATTTAAAAGGATGAGTTTTTTCCCTGAATTTTTTATGTCAGAAATTCTTGAAGTCATATAATATCAATTTTTCAGAACTTTTTTTCTCGAATTTTTTATGTTAGAAATTTTAGATAATACCAGTTTTTCAAAACGTATGTAAGGTTTAGCCTAAGTTTATTAACAATTATTTTAAGTTTTGTATCTTTCCTATCTTATTCTAATTTCAGCTTACAATTTCCTGCCAGAATGTAAATTCAGAAACGCAGTTAATGCAAATGAGAAAGAGTACTAAGTCGTGACTTCACCGACTTCAAGAGAGAGTCTGATTTCCTGACTAGCGCGCGTTTGCCTTCTGGCTACGTCTCTCTTACCTGTTACTACGCTCGGCCATACCTTAAGCCCTTATTTGGCTTTGCCGATTTAATTAATACTTAGGGGCCAACTAGTTGATAACTTCGGATCAGCTTCACAATTTTGATTTTAAAAAATAAAAGTGAACATCGTCGATTTTAAAAAGTACATAGTTTGTTTAGCTTGAAAGTACCCAATGCTAGTAAATTATGGTGAAATTTGTAAATTTACAGAGCCAAGTCCCTTTTTTAAAGAGGCGATTTTAAAAAAGTTTCTTTTAAGTAACGTTTAAATGAGGCTTAAGAATATTTTTTCTAATTCAAAGTATCTCCTTTTAGAATTAATGTAAAGAAAGTTTCAGAAAGGGGTTTATGGTTGTCGAAGGATTCTCTTACAATGGATTATTAAAAAAAGAAGAGCGGGGAAAAGAAAGTTAAAATCAATTCTGTGTATTGGACAAAGCAACACAAGACCTGCTTCAAAAAGTACCACTGCATTCCTTGCAAAAATTATGACTGATTCAGGTATTGCACATATACCTTTTCAAGATATTTTTACAAGTTTCCTAATGTTTCACCAACGGACCTATTTTGCCTCTAGTCTCCGGAAAAGAGCTTTTTCTTTGAGCAAACCCACCACGACTGATATATTTTGGAAAGCAGTGGAAAAGGAATGGAAATCAATACCCCTGGAAATTTTAAGAAAAACCTTTCTACACTCACTTCCTTAAGCACGGAGAGGAAAATGCTAATTTCCGGAAGCCAATCAGAATTGAAGAGGATGAAATTCGTTGCAGAGGTAGATGGAAGTATACAAATATGCTAGGTAACAGCCAATCGCGCTTTCATGTCAAGAAATATGCAAAAAAGGCAGTCTTATAAGAAGCCAGCTTTATGAAGGGTTACAAAAGTTGATTGTAAGTGCTGATAGAAGGTGTTTAAAGCTTTCGTACAATTTGTTTTCAAGACATACGTGTTTCTATGACTTCCAGAAGACGAATGGAAGATTCTGAGCTCTGGCGTACTGTGGGGCGCATTGAAGCAGGACAGTAGATCACAGATGTTGCTCTTTTCTTCGGCGTTCATCATTCTGTAATTTCACGTTTATGGAAACAATTCCAAACCACACAGACAGTTGTCCGAAGGCCCGTAGCCGGTCGACAAGGCCCCCGCGGAAGATCGATATTCTGCTATTGTAGCCAAGTGGAATCGCAGAAGGACATCCACACGTGTGACATCTGTGGTTACAGCGTCCACTCGTAAGGAGATATCTGCAGTTACTGTACGCCGAAGATTACATATGAGTGGACTGTACGCCCAGGTACTTCGAGTTTGTGTTCCTATATCCGTCCAATCAAGAGGGGCACGATTACAGTGGTTCCGGGAACATGTCAATTGGAATGTGTCTGGCTGGGGCAATGTCATGTTTACTGATGAGAAGATTTACTCTGGAGCCAGATGACAAGCGTATAAGGGTATGGCGTGAACAACGAACACGTAATCAGTCCCAAAACATCATACATTCCGAGGAGGAAGCATTATGGTGTGAGCAGGGATTTCATTAGGATATCGTACCGACCTGCACATCTTTAAACGGAGTTCTTTGACGGCTGTCCGGTATCGAGATGAAATCCTAGAACCCACTGTGAGATTGTCTGCTGCAGCAGTCGGCTCTACTTTTGTTTTAATGGACGATAACGCATGTCCCCATAAAGCTGACATCGTCGATGACTACCTGGAGAGTGAAGGGATTGCGCGTATGGCGTCGCCAGCATATTGGCCCGACTTTAATCCCATTGAAAATCTTTGGGATGCTCTCTTCCGTGCTGTATCTTCACGTTTCCCACCTCCAACCACTCTTATTGAGCTGGAAACTGCTCTAGAAGAAGCTTATCGATTGCTTAATTCTGCGGTGGTTGACAACCTAATTGAAAGCATGGTCACAAGATGTAAACTGTGTCCACTGTCCTGCTTAAACTTTGTATACAGATGAGGAGGTATCACATACCCTATTAATGTCCTTTTTGTCATTTTATGCTGTTTATTTTCACTGTATACATAATTCTGTCAAAGTCTCCAGTATGTCATTATCTGATAACGTACAAAAATTTAATATTGTTTTCATTTCTGTATATAATTATTGATTTTGTTTTATGCATAAATATATATGCTACTTTCCTGCCGAATTTTGTGTCAATCAAAGCAGTATTTGTTGATTTTTTGTTTTCATTTTACATCTTCGTGCTTAACTTTTGGAACTGTATGCATTATGGAAATCACGATGCAGATTTACATTCCAGGAAAAACAATCTATCAGCTTGGACATTTAAAAAAATAGTCTTTACATTTTAAACATTAATTAGACTGCCCCAAAATCGTTCTAAAAATGTTCAAACACTCACTCTCTGTAATAATTAGTTTTATTTAAATTTGTGAACTTTTTCCCCAGTACTATTTCTTTAATTACAAATTTAGAGAAACGCTTTTGGATTATGCGCGCATTAAATAACATGGATAATCGGGAGTCCAGTGTAAATAAAATTATCAACAACTGGGGGGGGGGAAGAAAAAGAAAAATAATATTTGAATATATCAGTTACTTTATCAAATTAAACATCAAAAGAAAATTTTGCGATAATTCGAAACATTTTCAATTATGTATATTTGATATTGGATCATATTTAGAAAATAAATTAAGGGGAAAAAAATTCTCAAAGAATTCTTCCTTCCTCATTTATTTAAGGGAAAAAGAAAGGAAAAAAATTCGGAGTGGGAGGCCAAGATGGCAAAGATGTGATAGGGTTATAAAAAGATTTCAGCAAAAATAACAACCAAAATAAGCAATAAAATTCAAAGAAAAAAAGAAAAGAATGCGCGCACGTGGT
>KK115173.1:751550-768326 GCA_000611955.2 Stegodyphus mimosarum
GGCAAGAGCCATAATTTGTCGACAAAAAAGAATCGTGTCGTGTTCTACAGAACATAAATTGCGCTTTTTTCTATCCTCCTTAGACCTGACAAAATTTATGTGCTACGCAAATAATAATAAAAATAAATAAACAAACAAATAAAAAAATGCACAAATCGAACGCAGCTTGAACTGAAATTAATATTATTCATTTACTTTATATTTTTTAATTTTATTTTTAAATTTCATTATAGTATTAAGTTTATGATAATTTTTCCCACGCTCCGTTAAAGATGCATCATATTTAATTTCCCTCAACAAATGAAAAATATGTATACTCCCGACATTTTCTTTTAGTTACTAACGGTGTTTACACGTTTTTTGAATGATTTCGGGGCCGTTTAAATAATGTTTAAAATGTAAACAGTATTTTTAAATGTTCGATCTAACAGCTTTTTTCTGGATCTTTTTTTCTGGAAGTCTGCATCGTGAATTCCATGATAAAAGAACTTTTCTTAAAATTTTCAGGGGTACTGATTTCCATTCCTCTTCCACTACTTTCTGCGCTTAGAAAGAGGTCTTTACAAAAGAGTAAAGGTACAACAGTCCATAGGTGAACCGTCAGAAAATCTCGGAATACGTCGGAAAGGTATATATACAGCACCTGTATCAGCCTTCATTTCTTTAAGGAACGCTATGGCGTTTTTCGAAGTATGGCTTCTCGCTGTGCCTTTGATGATGTTTTACTCTTTTAAAAGGCACTGGGATAAAGAAATGGAATTTCTTCAGTAAATATCGGACGTAAAACTTTTCTTGAGAGTACGTTGAGTTGATTTTATATTCCCCCCTCCCACTCTTCTTATTTTTAATTTCCGACTGAAAGAGAATCTAGCGGCAATAATTAATCCTTTATTGAAACTTTCTTTACATAGACGGATCCAGATTGCTACATTTTTTCACTTTGTTTTCGATAATAAATAGTCCATCTTTTGCTGTAGACATTTAGGTAAACTCATGCTGCATCAACTGGTCCCAGCGTATTTCATTTATCCCCTGGTAAATTGTTTTTATATAGGTTTCCACAAACTGTTCTGCGTTGAGCCTTATGCCTCAGTAAAAGTTGGTGAACATTATGTTTTTTTAGTTTTTTTTAATGACGTAAATCTTAGCTTATTACTTTATTTATTACTGCTTACACGTGTATTTAGACTTTGCAGTTCATATCTGCTTCAACAGATTTTCTCTTGTTATATACGGTACATTAAAAACAGGTTGTAGCTTTTTCGGGTATCCGTTTGGAGTCTTCTTTCCGTGTAGAAGCAACGACTGACAATTTTTCCCTTTCCGATTAATAATTTTGGTTATTTTGCAGTTAGAAATTTTAATGCCAAGCATTTCACAATGTTTTTGATTTATGGAATACAAATATTTCTCTTTGCAAAACAAAAAACCTTATTCACAGCTTGTTTATGTGCGACATTTTAAAAGAAGAATAAATAGAAAAGCAACAGACGATATTTCTCATTCCACATAATAAGCTGCTGCCAAAAATTGTTATTCCAGAACAATTGCTTTCTTTTAATTCTTTATGGAAATCGTTCTAAAAATGAGTAAACACCCACTGTAATTCAGTGAATGCGAATTATAATTTATTTTTGACATAACTGATTCATGAGAATTAGATATTCCAAAAGTTATGTAATTAAAAACAAAAGAGATCGGTATACCACCCAAGAAGATACGAAAATAAACTACAAAAGGCAAAAAAACTTGAGAAATTCAATTGTTATTCTTGTATCTATTACTTCTTTTGGAAGACATCCCGTGTGCTTTCGCATAATCAATTACATCAGTATTTCTGTTTGCATTAGCTAAGAACTAATTATAATTTCGGATATGGAAACAGGATTCAAAATGGTGTTATTTTTCAGCGGATAAAAATCACTTTTTTCTTGTGTGATATTTTAGTGTTTCCAACATTTTTTATTCTAAAATAACGTATACTAAATTTATAAAATTTTAATGATTTTAATGTGAAGAGAATATTAAAATCAAATCACTTAGTTGTAAGTTTACGGTATTGTAGAATCTAAAAAACTGCACTATTAGGTTACATATTCAAATTAAAATTACTTTAGAGAATTATCTAGGATTATTTTGGATAATTTCTTATGTATGGGCAGATCCAAGAGAGATCTGGCGACCCCGAAAACCATACGGTATAAATAAATGGTGTGGAAAACGATTACGAAACCGTCAGACACTGTTCTGGAAGGAGTTCTCAATCAAAAATTGAGAAGTGTCTTGGGCGCGCTGATAGAATACACAGAGATTCATGAACAAGGCCTCCTACATTTTTTTTCTATCCATAATTCTTCGCAGTCTCGTGGAGAGGTGGATCAACGAAACCATGATAAATAAGATGACAATCTATCTCGCAATTACTATGATATGAACAAAAGTGGTGAAGCTTTCTGTAAGAAGCTTCTCTAGCGTTTTCTAATGATTCGTCGAGTATTACTTAGGTTAGGTTAATCATGCGTGGGAAAGCGAGAAAGATTTTCTGAGGAAAAGTATTCATATTGAGTGAAAACCGAAAATACATCTATGCCGAAATAGAACCCAAGTCAAAACGGCTAGTGGTCAGTGGCTTTAGATGGCTGACAGCTGATAATCCAGAACTTTAAAATGCATTATTGATACAATTAAACTATTTTGGCTTGTTTACCGATTACTAGCCTTAATACATACTCATACAGCCAAGATTACAATTACAGTAAAAAATATTATCAACACTATGTGCCAGTGGCTATGAAGTTCATCAAATGAAATCTGCTGTAATCAAAAGAGATACAATGCAAATCACAGAAAATAAAAGACAGTATTTCAGACAAGACAGACTTGCTATTGCAATGAGCAAAATACTTGATTCTCAAAAGAAATTATAATAAAAATTAACTTCGTAAGCTCCTTGTAATTGATATCACGATTCAAAGAAGCGAAAACACACAAGAAAAAAAATATTGAACTTTTTGGAAGCTCATGTAAAATATTTCTGAATATTGATAATGACCCTGCAGCACCAAATGTAAAATCACCATGGATGATATGTCCCAGTGCTCAACTTTGCCATAAAATAACTACCTACCTTACCAGCTCAGCGAAACAAGGCATCATTATGGTTTCCAAGATGATTTACAAGCGACAGTGGTTTGATGGGATATCGGTAGTGTTTGAAGATAATAACGTAATAAAGGTATTAATATCTGGGAAAAAAACCCTGAAAATACGAGATTACACAATAATAAGCTTGTTACTTTCATTGCTTCCTATGCAAGAAGATTATTAGAAAGAAAATGTTACTGGAAGAACTTTGGATAAAACTTCTTATACAGACGCTGATGCTTTTGGTGCTACTCAGACACTTTTCAAACTGTGTCTTGAAGGTCAATGAAGAAAGACTGAAACTAGGTAAGAAGGTATTCCGAATTAATTTCTATACATGAAGGCTCTATTCAACTCTTGAAAAAGAATGGTTTTGCTGCAGATGCTTGGATAGCTCTCGCCTTGAAAGAAAGGTCTGACAACGTCCTGTATTATTCATAAGAATGCTCTATTAAAAATTCTGATGTAGACACCACATATGACTTTCTTGTACGGCCTATTAAATTATGCACATTTTTAATGCACTTCATTCAAACTTACTCCTTCTATTATTCGAACTTAATTAACCGATCTCTCAAGCAATGTGAAAATATCATCCAAAATTGCAAATTTTGAAGTCGATTTTTTTGTACGGGAGTCGAACTTCTTCTAATTTTATTTTTTCATAACGAGTATAAAACTTTCCCAGATGTAAATACAGGAACCGCAAGGCCTTATTAAAAGTTAGATTTTGGGTATTAGTCCAAAAATTTTTTTTTAATTTGACGTTGATAAAACATGAATATTTTCGTCATTTAAAACACTTCTGTAACTAGAACTATGTGACTACGACCAACGACTGCGAAAATAAAGGCCGGATAAGGAATTTTAAGCCCGTCAAGGGGAGAGGTGCGCAACTGGATATTATAGCAGTCCTATGTACCAAAATTTCAACGTTCTACGGCTAATCGTTCAGTTACGTGAGATACATACATCACGAAGTAGAACTTACGTCAAAAATACAAACGTCATGAGAAAAATCTATCTTAAAACCATTTTACAATCCGTTTTAAAAAAAAAAAACACTTTTTTCTGTCCAAACAGATGTCACGCGAAAAAAAAAAAAAACAACAACGTCCAAATATATATATTTGTCGAAATATGATACTCGAAATTTTTCGCAAGAAAATTTTAAGCTCTATTATGGATGATACTGACGCAGTTATCAATTATTATGAAGTTTTCAACAAATCAGGAATATTCAGAACGTCACATTATCAACATCTAAAAAATTGGAAAGAACATAGTAATTACACAACAGCAATAAAAATACAAATTTGAATTATTACATTTAAACCAGATGATGCAGCGAATTATTTTCACCAGTTTTTTTCTTTATATATATATATATATATATTTTATTTTCGGAAAAGAAAATTTAGATTTTCATAATCAACAGAAAGCATGTAAAATGTCATTGATATTCCAATAGTAATTAATATGAATACATTCGATCAGATAATAATGTGGAAAATAGGTTAAACATGTTGTAGAGTTTTAGTGACACTGAAATCAGAGGAAAAGCTGGCTATCCAGATAAAATGATACGACTTGAAAAATGATTCTGTGAAAGAAAAACTTAAGAAGTAATGCAAATTCAGGTCAGGGTTCTGATCTTTCTTTCAACTTTCCATTTCTTAAGAGGATTTTTTTTTTTATTTTTCATCTCAAACAAGCGAAAAATTTCATATTTTTGAAGTTGCAAAGTTTAAGAAAAGATATATTTAAAATATAGCGCCCAAGCAGGAGGTATCGCGGAATGAAAAAAAAAATACGGCCTTCAGCTCTTTTATCGTTTCGTCTTCCACAATCATATAAATCATTCGCTTGTAAGGCCACAATACTAAGTCATAAAAAATTAAACAAGAAGAATAAAACTGATTATCAATTATAAAAATTTTGAAGAATCTTTTGAATCTGAGAATCTCCAAAGTAATAGGGCGTATATTTACATCAGACGGTGGCGGAATAGAAGCTTCAAGTATTGTGACTTTTATGAATTTCCATTATGTATTCCAAGTACGACCACACTGATTCCTTCAGTACATGTTACTCAACGATGGTAGACTTGTTGGAAGCATGCGGGAAAAGTTTCATTTTCTTTCTAGGTGAGAAAAGCATGCTTCTTCTAAGATCTCCCCTTTCATTTAAACACTGACATTCTTTCTTTATTTTTTACAGGATGTTGATGATGAACTTTACTTTCATTTTTCTCTGGGGGGGGGGCTTGTGTGCCACGTATTATTTAAAAACAAGAGACTGAAGTAAGATCTCACCAAAGCTTGAAATAAATCGACGAACTCTGTAAAACTGACTACCTTTTTTCTGCAGAGGTATCGCGGGGATCAGCTCAATATAGGCAGGCAGTAAGCTGGTGGATAGATTACTAAACATTGGCAGTTCGTTTCCGGTTCGGTACGTAAACTAGAAAGGGCAGGACGAACGAATATCCATTCCCAGTGGTGAAATAGGTTTTCTTTGCACTGGTATTTTCATCGCTTCTATCCGTGAAAATGAGTGACTTTCACCTAAACCTTCTATGAGTCACCCTCAAGCAAATAGCATTCGAGTCTTTTGTTGTATTGTTGTTTACTAGTAAAAAGATATCCATTTAGCAAAGTACATTTCTTATCAGCTCTCCTGACAATAATTGCCATGAATCTTTCAATCTAATCAAGCATGTGAATAAAACTATAAGTGTGGCGTTTCGCAATCGCTCGCAAAAGCCAACGTATATAAGATGCAGTGTCCACCACTTTATATGTAGCCACAGATGCAGCAATACTCGCAGCTATAGACTGGGAAAAGTAATATATCAATGAGTTACAACGTCGTTGTGTGATAAGACATATTGCTGGCAGGGCTCGCATGTCGTATGGCGGAAATCATAGCTTGAATTGTAAAATGTAGATCACGAATTTATTCGCTTGCTAACAAGTAATGTTTTGAAATAACAAGTATGCCATTCGCTTAGGCAAATTTTCATGTTATGATTGGAGTATTTCTTGCAGAGGTAATATAGAAGTTCTCAACCAATGACACGGTTCCAACATATATTGACAAGTTGTTTGTAAGAGAGTTTTATAGGGGCAAGAGAAGTCCTTGGTAGCATTTGCCCCAAAACACAACACAGAATAAAATGCGACAGATTATTACGGTCCTTGAGACTAACCTAACAGTAAAACAAAAATTGGCACGAATTCATCATCATAAGTACATTTCAGAAGACGTATATAGTCATAGTACCCTTGACGACAAAACGTAAAAAATCTTACTGACACTTTATGTCTGTCAGTCTGTGGCTGCAAACATTATAGGCCCCCGCTACACATTTTACGTCCTGTTCTAATAGTTATGAGGAATCGAAAAATGGCATACATTTCACTTGATATTTTGTTCTCGTTCTTAATCACTTTTACGAATTTCGTAGTACAACTCTGGAGACTAGAACAGAATCTTCTGTAGAAGCCTCGTAACTTTCCTTGCTATAGTCTAATTACTTTAAAGCAAACAACTTAAAGGTCTTTGCCAGCCCTCTCTATTTCGATCGTTACAGGTGACGTCATCACTGCATTGCATTTATTTTCTCCTCCTAATGTGAGACTGTAGCTCAAGTCAGTCTCTAATCGCGCGTTTTTCATGAAACGAAATATGCTAAAGAAAAACGAGCGGAGAAAAATAAAATCAGGCAAGTCAAATTGTCTGCTGCAGCTGTTTTCCATGGTTACAAGGGAAGTCGAGCGGCGGAAAATAATCTCGAAGTTCTTATTTTAAAGCAACTGACTATAGTAATTGTTTGATAATTTTCGAACCCAGCAACATTATTGAAAGGCTATTGCTTTTCGCATACTGCAATTTTCAGGCGGCGATTTATTATACCATAATTAATCCTTTACACTCTAGCATGTTTAAACTAAAGACACGCAGATATTATGTATCACACTTTCATTGTTTAATACCTCTGGTCTGATTACAAGTTATTATACCTTACTTTCAAGCACAGTAATATTTTTTTATGTTGCCGTATTTTCTCTTTCTTAACATAGATAGAACTCCACATGTTTGCATCTATATTTTCATAATTAAATATCTTTTCTTAACACAGCAATATACGTGTGCCGCACAACTTTTTTATCTAAAGAACAAACTGCACAACTTTCTATCTAAAGAAAAAGAATGAGTGTACATAAAATGGAACAGAGTCTTAGGAAAATCGATCGCCTTTTTTAGAAACAAAGAAGCTGAAGTTCCGCCGTAATCCTATTTCAGATTTTTAATTCCATACATTTTTCCCTTTCAAATAAAAATGTAGGTTTTTAAAATTTATTCACGTGAAAAACACAGCCTAAGGCGAACTGGAATGCGATTTTCTAACTTTTCTTTTATGTATTCAAAACTCTTTTCTGCTGGAGGGTATATGTATAGAAACTACTTATGAGCATAAAAATGAGATCGCTGCTACGATAAACCTTTGAAGCATACTTTTTTCTCCTTATGATTACTTTTTAAATATGTTACGAGAATCTTATTGCAGTCGGGCGACATGTGTCTAGCAAGTTTGTGACAAGGTTAGATGACCTTGTTTGCCTTGCCATGAAATGAAAGAACAAGAAAATCATCTCTTTTTTTTTTTTTTCTTCCTTTTCAGAACTAAAAATAGATACAGTACTAAAAATTATTTATTCATGGCTTTATTTCAAAGAAATTGCGTTCGCTGATTTTTCAATAACATCTCAGCCACTGATGAGGCTAATTTTAAATCGACTTAAAGGAAATTTAATCGGTGAAATTAAAATCGGTTTCTTTTACGGTTACCCCATTTATGGCCGAATTGTTAAGACCGCTGAATACTGGTAGTTCGACTCGGGTCCGAATCCAGGTTAACGGTTTGACTGCATGGTAGGTTTTCGTGGTTTTCCCCCTGTGTAACATGAATGCGAAAGAAGGATACTTAAAAAGTCCTCCATGAAGGCATGCCTTCCCATAGGCACATAACCCTTTGTGTGCTTTGACATATTTAAATAACCGAATCGAACCCTTGAACGCAATGGTTTTCAATCTTTTTTGTTCCATCCACCTCTTTCACCAGTGCTAAACGGTCATCTCCCTTTCTATCCAAAACTTAAAAAGTACCTATACATTTATTTAAATTTATGCTATTTTTAATGCGTTTTTTAAACTAAGAAGAAAAAGTATGGATAATTTTGATAAATATTAAAACGCGAATAAAAGTATTTTTTTTTTATACTCATAAACTAAAACTAAATGCTTAACACGTAAATAAAAATCTGATACGGAATTCCCCTCCCCTGGTGGGGGGGAATCCTTGTTTTAACGGGTTTTAAAACGGGAGAAAAAACGTACTGACTGTACATAGCTGAAAATGTGTAAAAATACAGTAGGTTAGTTTAAATTGTTGCTTCTATTGTATTAAGATCAGTATGTCTTCAATAGAATCTTATAAATGGCAATGAAAAAAATTATAGCACTTTTTTTTAACTGTTTTAGAATGGAATGTATCTTAACAATCTATCATCAAACGATTTCCTATGCACAAAAAGAAAAAAAAAGTAAGAATAAGAAAAAGAGTATTAGAATACAAACAAAATCTCAATGGAATTTCTCACCAGCGCCCAAAGGTAAAGACAAGAGAAACATCACAAGGCAGACAAATAGTAGAAAATAAAACAGCAAATATAATTTCATTATTATATTTTTTTTCCCTTTCCGAGGCCTCATTAGGGTTATCTAGTGTTCAACGGACCAGAAACATAAACCGTGCGGTAATGAAAAAACAGTAGAACAACAGACAAAGAAGAGAATCGCGCATTGCGCGCAGCAGACGATAAACGCGCGAAGGTTAAAAATAATAACATCGAAACATTCCTGTAAGAAAACTCTTTTGAGATCGCAATCGGCGCGGAGGTGGGTTCATTCTTCTTCTACGTGTGGGTGAGGGGAACATATTCTCTTAATTGTTTTGAGTAATGAGGCAGGACTGTAATTAGGATGATTATACTGGCAACTTGTTATATTCCACAATCGACACCCCGCTTTAATTAATTGACTGGATCTCATAATTTTAACACTGGAGGGTATTTCAATAGAATGTTCTGTGCTCTGGCTACTGCCTGTAGCACGCCACAACATAACTTTATGGAGTAGCGTTTCTCAAACAAGGTGGCTTTAAAAAATATAATAATGAAAAACCTTCCCCTTCTTTTTTAAATAACATTCCGTTACAAATGAGAGATCAGGACTGAGATGGAGGGAAATTAGTTAACACTTCAATAATGAGAATGCCAAATGACGTTCTTATATTAATTATTACAGTAATTAAACACAATTTTACTAATTGCATTTTCTTGTTTGGTTTGCTTTACAGTCTCAATATAACTACTAGTTTAGAGATGGTTATTTGGCATGAAAAGCAATTCGCAATTAACGCTAATTATTGCAATAGTTATCATGCATCATTTAAGAGCCACGCCGTTCACTGAAATTTTAGATTAAAAAATAACCACTTCAATTTCGCCCATCAGAAATACAAAGTCTGTCTTTTAAAAACTAGTTCAGGATTCTAAACGATTTGCGGAGTAATACTTTAAAGGTGTTCCTCACAGTTTAACTTCAAAAACTGTTATCTGTACAGGTATACCGTCAGGAGAAATTTTACCGCCGGAAGCAGCTTCCATGAGGTAATTCGAGTTTGCTTACGGCAAAGCAAGCCTAACTAAAGAATGAGATGCCTTCTTGGAAGAATTTGTAAGGAGAACTAGCTGGTACTCATGTTGCGCGTGAGGGAAACCATGAAAATACCCACGCAACCAGTACTCAGTTTTAGGCCATTTGACCTTGAACAGGTTTCATTATATAATATACAAAATAAGTCAATAAATTATATATATCGACTTATTTAATATAGGCAAAGAAAAGATATATGAACAGATTTAACTGAGGAATAATACTTTAAAAATCTTCATTTCACTTTCAAAAAAATAAAAGTCTGAAGAGGGTTCATATTTCAAAGGTCGCCTAAAATGGCTCTCTTAAAATTTAATGGCGTTTATAAGTAGATATTATTCAAAGAAATGATTTGGGTGGAATACTGAAACATTTTATACAATACTAGATGAAAAGAAATTTAAACTAACATCTTCGTCAACTTTGGAACTAACATTCCTCATCAACAATAAAACAATGAAAATACGCTTGGCGTTCACAAAATCCATGATAAACAAAGATTTAGCATATTGAATTAAAGTTACATTTGCAGATGAGTCAAAATTTAATATATTTGGGTCCGATAGACAAATTCCTGTGAGCCGAAAGCCAAATGAAGAACTGGAATTCGAAAAACCTATTGTTAAGCACTGCTTCTCCGATAGGAAATTTACTTTTTATAGAAAACAATATGGATCACAGTAATCAATACTAATATTCTTAATGAAAATTTGAAAGCACCTACAAGAAAACGTGGAATACAAAACAGATTCAAGTTTTATTAGAATAATGGTCTTAAACATACAGCCGTAAATGTTCGTTTGTAGTTATTATACAGCTGTTCTGAAGTTAGCCAAATTCCAACTTAAATCCTAAACATGCATGAGTGAGGTGGAGAAAAGACTAAGGAAACATGACATTTGTTCGAAAGCCGTATTAAAAGCAGTACTTGAGCAAAACACTAAACAAAATTAGATAAATCCATGTCAAAGTGCATGAAAAGTGTAATTTCAGCTAAAGGATATCTAACGAAGTATTGAATGTGACGTTATTTTCATGTTTTTGCTAAATATAGTCCGATTACTTCCGTGAGTTCATTTTCAGAACTTTTTGAATAAACTATTTATTTGAAACACACTTCGAATATCTTTTCCGAAAACAAGTAGATTTAAAAAAGGATGACTAACATACGTGAAAAAAAGCAAAGACATTCCCCTGATATAAAGTAACTGATATTTGCAAAAACACAAGGCATCGCTTTAAAATAAAGGTTCCATCTACTGGTGACTACACAAAATTTGAACGCAATAATCACCGTATTAAATCCAGAACAACTCGACAAACCAACAAAGAGCTTTATGTAATCACCAAACCATTATTTGTATTGCAACATGCTTATTTCGTAAGATTCGACCTTTGTCGATTAACCTTTTAAAGAGGACACGGGAATAGAATTGCATAGTAGGAAAAGAATACAAGTCGACATTTACCATCTGCATGTTTAACAAGCTTTCCGACGTCATTGTTTATTAAGATTCAACCTATCCTTGATAGAATTAATCTTATTGTGTTTTTAGAATGTAGAAAAACCGGTGTTGGGTTTCTTCTTTCCCCTTTCACTTTCGAATATCCCACAAATTTAACAAAATATGAAAACTGAAGAAAAATTAGATACTCATGCTATTAGTGATCACATTTTTAGTTTTTAAGCACTTTTAAGAAAGTAGACTTAAGCAGTTTTTAAGTTTTACTTCGTCTTTCTTTTAAGACAAATTAGCAAAAAATATTAGAGAACACGACGAAAATAATATCTAAACACTCTGCGCGGAGGTTGACTCTTATTTCTTACTTTAATAGCAATCAAACAGAACAACTCTGCCATGGAATATATTACATCTTAACTATGCCCGACCTAACTTTTTAAAATCATTTTTAACAAAACAAGAGTGTTGGGAGAAGTGATTATGTATAGAAATATGCCGTAAACATTTATATTTTATAAATATTTTCAAATAATGAAAGAATAGTACACTGATGAACAAAATTAAGAGATGTAAAACATTTTCCGACATGTCTCTTAAAATACCGCACAAAAACTGGACAGTTGGTTGCAATAAAGTGTGACTGTAGTGCTGGTGTCACTGAGATGAGTTTACGTATTCCCGTGGGCGTCGCTATGCCAGCAGGAAGTATGAAAGTCCACATGTAGCTGCTCAGTTCATTCCGCTCCGCAACACAGAAGTAATTTTTTGTTGTCTTTCTTGAATAATCTTGTTGTTTTCTACTGTTTTTTAGGTGAAATTAGTACATATCATCGCTTAGACGAAGGTATGAGATGGAGAATCGTGAGTAGGCTTTAAGGCAAGGTAGTCCCAAGCTCAGGTAGCGTGAGAACTGGATGTAACGCCAAGTGTTACCTCTAATTTATGGAATCAGTTTAAAAACAGCGGAACACTGTCCAGAAGTCCAAAAAACCAGGACAAGGCTGCCCGAGAGCCACAATGACCAACGAAGACCAGTGTCTAGTACTTTCAGCCAAGCATCAGATGACGTCTACAGTTACACAACTATCTCTTGTCCTCGCTACTGCCACTAGAACATCAGTTTCAAGGAAGACAGTTGCCAGAAGGCTCCTGAGACATGACTAAATGTCAGAAAGCTGGCTTTTTGCATCCCATTCGCTCCTTCCCACAAAAGATAGCTTTTACAATGGTGCATACAACACCAACACTGAGAACATCTTTATTGGGCTAACGCTGTCTTCACGGATGAATCCACATTCAGTCTGCAACCTGATTATAGGAGATTATTGATATGGAGGGAATCTGGAACCCGATACTATCCCAGCAACATCATGGAAACGGATCAATATGGTGATGGAGAAGTGATTGTCTGGGTAGGGATCATGCAAGATGCCCGCATACCGATCCATGTCTTTGACACTGGTTCCGTGAATGCCCAGAGATATAAGCAAGAGATCTTAGAACCCTATGTGCGACTTTTCAGGACTGCTGTTGACCCTGAGTTCATTTTTATGGACGGCAATGCACGACTGCATCGGGTCTATTTGGTTGATGACTATCTGAAAGCGAGGATACTCACCGATTGAATTGGCCAGCCAAATCTCCTGACTTATTCTTATTCAACATGCTTGGAATGCTCTTGTAAAGGGTATTGCAATACGCCAACCCCTATCCAGAACCATTCAGGAGTTAAAAACAACTCTGGTGAAGGAGTGGTTCTGACTACCATAGGCACGCCTGAACTCTCTAGTTAACAGCATGACTATTCATTGTGCATGTTGTCTGTCTGTCAGAAGCGGCCACACACCATACTAACCACATCTTCACTGACATCTTCACATAACCACATCTTTCAGCCTCCAGTTTGGAGCACATTGGACTCTTGGCCATAACTCATGCTAATGAATGGTAAAAAATGTAACAAAAGAGAAAAGGAACAGAAAGAAAAAGAAATCCACAAAGACGTTTGAATGCTTAGAAATTTTGCAACCTACTTATTATATTGTTACGAAATGTCCAGCTGCGGTAAGATAGCTTCTTAGTAAGGCGGTTTTACGGTTGCCAGAAAATGGCAAGGGTACGCAGGGTTATCATATTTGGCACGAAATCGCTCATCTGGCGACAAAATTGGCTATGTGCCGCAGACAGATGGAGAACATTCTAGAACGAAATCTCACCGGTTTGGACCAGAATGTTCTCAAAGACAAGCCAAACGTTATATAAACCCTAGCTGTGCGCGGAGTAGCAGTCTAGTGTCGAGTTGGTTGTCGAGTGTATCGGCCATTGGAGCATCGAGTGTGCATCGTTGAGGCCCTCGAGCGCATCCCGAGTTGTAGTGTGTCTCAAGAGTACATTGAGTTCCGAGAACGACCGAACTGAGTCGGGAACTTTACTCTAGAACTTTGCTGTGAGACGCTGTCTTCAGCGTTATAGTCGGATAGCCTAAAGGCTGTGTTGTTAATTGTTTAAGCGTATTTGTCGTAGTTTTTCGACGACTGTAAACGTGTTTTTTGGAGCTGACTGGCTAATGAATTGTGTTTTCATTCATTGAATTGTGTTTCTTTGTCGTCAATCAATCTAGATCCACGAACCCGTAGAAACGCAACAATATGATGTCAGAATCTATTTCATTTCCGATAACAATGAACGCCTCTAACTGATGGCTAGCAAATTCAATTTCCTGATTGTAATAACGTGGGAAATTCTCCAACCTAATATTAATCACGTGGCTCGGCTTACAAGCATAGAGTGACATAACTCCAATCTTTTCATTCTGTCTTTTTTCCTTCAACAGTAATCGAGTACATATTAGTGTCCACATTCTGCGTTTAAAACTTTAAGCATCGAATCTGCAACAAATACATATTTAAATGTACATTACCATTAAAAGCAAACATGAATACTGTACAAAAAAATCTATAAGTGGAGGTTAATTTGTAACGTGATATAAATCTTATTGAAAGATTTGAATATACAGATTTAACTTTTATTCGTGCTTGTCAAAAAATGAACGAACTCGGTTGCGAATTTTTACACTAAGAATAATCGTTTTGTTTGGAAATACATTTAATTTGTGAACAATACTTTTTTTCGCAGCTGAAAATTAATCCGAAAAGAATAAATGAGCATCTATAATCTGTACCAAAGATCATTTCTCACAATTTCTCTCCAAGCCTGCAAACTTCAGAATCGAAATGCCATCAACTGTCAAACTGTAATAAGATGTAAAGTTTACGGTTATTTACATAAAAACATATGCATTTTTATTTGTGCGTCGAAGAAGCACATCTAAATAACATAAATAAGAGAAATAGACTAAGCAGTTATTATTTTTTTTCAAATTTTGTTCCATTCGGAAAATTCTCTTTGAAAGTTTTCTTAATTTAGTTTAAATTGAAGTAAACTATTACATGATTAATTAAACATCTCAGGATTTATTGAAATAAATGGGAATCTGAAAATTTAATATTTAGCTGTCAATATATTTGAATTACAATGCATAACCAACAAAAGTGTGTTGCAAATACCGTAGAAAATAAAAAAATCTGAAAGGTTTCAGATTTTAGATTACGTCCAAAGGGGCGTTTATTTAACATTTTGTGTGTTACCTTTATTTGTTAAATACCATGTTCTTCGCACTTAAACCATAAAATTCAGTTCAACAGCAATATCGCAAAATAATTTTAAATTGAGCATATCTTTAGAAATTTCGGTACACGCTCTCACGCGCTGGAGATAAAAATGTTTTTCTGTACAACGTTGGTATTGCTGGCTTTGAAATCTTTGAGTTTGTTAATGAAAAATTCGTTAAAGTTTTAGAGAATATTGTTACGAATTTCACATTTATTTGGCTATTTATTTAGAACTGTAATTAAAATTCCTATTTATGCAGACATTTTTTAAAATTTAATGCAGAACGATAACATTTAGTGGCAACAATTTGAAAAGTGATACGCCGTTTTTGTGTTTCCGACGCAAAATCGCAAAACGAAAGTAATAGTCCTTCGGGACTAAATCCCTTTGGACTAAATATAAAATTTGCGATATTATTATTATTGTTTACTCATGTTTTAAATATTTAGAAAGTGAAATTTAAAATTTATTTAAAGTATTTTTTATTTTATTTTTTAAAAATTTTATTTCATTAAAATAAATTCTAGCTCGTCAGCTATTTTCAAATCGTGCATTCGGCCCGCATACAATTTGAGTTTGAGACAATTGAGAAAGATAGATAGGCATTAGTCAAAGTTCGTTAGAAAGATAATTAGAAACAGTAAGTAGTTAGAAAGTTAACTAGAAAAATATAGAACCGACAGAGTTATTTAGAAAAAAGCTAAATTCTTTACCGTCATGCTAGACAAAAGATGACAGCTTGGATTATGAATATCAAACATTGCTAACATTAAGACAAAAGAATAACATTCCCTGGCAACCATAAAACCAAATATCGTAATGAAATCAGTACTTTTTAAAAACAGCATCATCTTCATTTCAAAAATGACAATCGATTTTGATACGATCCAATGATGAGACGCGTGTCATTCTTGACAGTAAAGCGCGAGAGATGTTATGATAGGAATTGCGATAATCTGTCATCTCACAATTACAAAATTATCTATTAAACTAGCAAGAACAGATCTTTTTTTTTTTTTTTAAATTTTCGTTTCTTTAACAAAATCGTTTTAACGTTAAAAATCGTTTTAACAACTCGTTTCTTTTTTTTTAAAAAAAAGAGTTGTTAAAACGATTTAACTTTATTACAGTTGCCGATTTTGCTTATTGTGTGTTGGTTAAATTTTTTGATGTGATTTACTCAAAACTTCCTTAGACGTAAAAATAAAATATTGCCGCCACCATGCCAAAATCACAAAACTTCAAACTCGCTGTTTCGAGAAAAATACGTTTAATGGCTTGGCCTGCGTTCCTTTTGTAAAATATTGAGTAATGATTTTTATATGGCAATTTTCATACATTTATACCATATAGTATTTATTTCCTTATTATTTTTTATTTTCCTCGAATTTATTATTTATTTATAATTATTATTCGAACTTTATTATTTTCTTCGAACCATATTTTACACGTATCTTCTGAGCTATTTTTTTATATTTGATTCTATGCTAAGTAAAACATTCAAAACTAACAAACGAAATGCGCGTAAGCGGAAACAGCAAAAATTAAAAATTCAGAGCGGGACTTGGTTTCCACGATTGTTACATATTTCTTTCTTTTTCTTTTTTTTTCTATCAGAGATGGGTATTCGAAATTACATGAATCTTGAAAAAGATTCGAGATACCTTTTACCTCAAAACTTCTGAAAGATAATTTTTTTTTTTTTTTTTTTTTT
>KK115173.1:768383-789031 GCA_000611955.2 Stegodyphus mimosarum
TTTAAAATAAAATATATAAGTAAAAATAAAGGTAAAACAATTTTTAAAAAATGGTTGTTGCAATTTTATACAAGGTTGCTACTAGTACATCCCCCGTAGCAACCATGAATGCCCCGATGAAAATGTGCTTTTCTTGCTTCTTAATAATAATAAAAAGAGACACTGTTTGAGATTAATTAATTAATTATTTATAACATCTCTCTTATATTAACACAGCATTTTAAAACTTTCGCTCTTGAGAAATTACATATTCGCACATCGCCATTAAACGATTCCTATACAACTAACTTTTTTCTGTTGTCAAAACTCTATCTAAAATACGATGTTGCCACCCCAGTTTTCCTTTGAGAAAATTAAAGTGATAAATAATTCGTATTTATCTGCTAAACATAAATAACATTTCAATAAAAAATAATCATGATTGAACAAAAAATATTATAAAATATTTTTTGTAGAATAATTATGTATTCTGTTATACCTTTCAAGAACTTTTAAAATAAACAAGTTTTGATTCTTAATTTTTTTCAGAACTCCGTAATTGGTATTATGTAATTAATTTGAAATATTCTATCCTTCTTTGGACTTTCTTTGATTTGAAAAAAAAAGTTTCAGATTTTAAGTTACGTCTAAAGAGGCGTTTTTTTAACGTTTTGTGTGTTACCTTTATTTATTAAATATCATGTTCTTCGCCCTTAAACCATAAAATTCAGTTCAACAGCAATATCGCAAAATAATTTTAAAATGAGCATATTTTTAGAATTTACGATACACAGTTCCGCGCGCTGGAGATAAAAAGTCCCCCCCTCCCCGTAGAGTGCTTTTAAATCGTTGAGTTTGTTCATTAAAAATTCGTTAAAGTTTTACAAAATATGAAATAGATAATAAAACCAATTCCAAATCTGGCCTTCCAGATGCGCATATTCGGGTGGAAACGTACGTTATTCAAAATTAGATGGTTCTAGATACCGTTGTTTTATCACATTTGGAGAAATATATACACATTTACGCAGATTCTTCATTATTTAATTTCTTTAAATATAATACAGGGCAATAAAGTTTGGTGGCAACAATTTGAAAAGTGAATCGGACATTTATAGTGAAACAACGCAAAATGCCAAAACGAAAATAATAGTCCTTCAGGGACAAAGCCCCTTTGGACAAAAAAATCTGAAATATTATTCAACTGTTCTTCTTCTCCAAATAATGCTCAGAAAATGAACTTGCAGAGTTTCAAGAAATATGCCCCACATTTTATAAATTTCATTTTCATCTTCTTCAGAAACAGAGCTGTTGTTGAAGGTGTTACGGCAACAACGTAACCAACGTAGTAGTCATAAATTTGCAGGCCAAGTTTCGATGGTTTTAAATATAGAACCTTCTTCTTCAGTTAAAAAAAAAGTGTAATATTAATAATAATAATAATTTTTTTTTCTTTTTCTGATTCTCATATAAAGGATTCAAGAACCTGTTAGTACTCATTTTCGAAAAAGTTTAAGACTCGTTCGATCTCAGTGCATCTAAAAAGCGTCTAAAATACACCTACAAAACAGAAATATCTCTCATTCGAAACCCAACTTGATCAGCTTTTGGCATACCGTATCATTCCTTCCGCCAAAAATGGATACTGTCTGAAGCACCCAAATTATTAACTCACTAAATGAAAATGAATCATATTTATCGCAATAATGGCCTTCCAGGCGACTCCATGGCCGAACGGAAATAACCAATATATCCCCTCGATGCGGGACATTACCACGACATACAGACCCCTCTTGTACGCTCCCCTTTTCTGACCAGCTCATATAATAGAATAATAATAACCCAAAGAAGCAGAAAAGCATAAAGAAAAGTTGGGAAGACATGAAAGAAAAAAGAACGAAACGGGACAATAAAAGCATAAAAATAGATAAAAGAAATCGAGCACTCAATGAACCACCACACTAAGAATTACCGCAAGACAACGCCCCCTGGACGCAAAGTGTGAATTATTATCTCATTTGAGTCGGAGGAAAGTTTTTTCTTTTGGAGCTTCTTTAGTGGTGTTCTACAAGATCAAGATGACAGACAGAAAGCTGTTACGAGTCTTTTTTTCGATTCAAAGGATTATGGAAATAAGAAAGTGTTTCTTTTTTTATCCTCCGTTATACAAAGGAGAAAGTAAAAGTTATTGACTATCATCGTTTGCTTCTCCAAACCAATTATACGCAGCTCATTCGTTGCCGCGTGAAAAGACGTAAATGTGACAAAAAAATAAGCCGAATATTATATTCGACATCACGGAGAAAGTCGGCTGAGTATAATGTGTGAGAGAAAATAAGAGGTACAATAACTTAAAAAAAGGAAAGGGACAGAGTATACCAAGTCATATTGACTGCTGAATTATTCGATTAATTGTGGCGATATGGTTGACTATATTAATAACGAGATATCACACATCTTAATTAAATGAAATAAACCTTGAAAACGCAAAAACTGTTCTTTTAATGGGAATAAAGACAGTCGTTACGACAAATATTTATTTATTTTTAATTAAAATCTTTCAGATTACACAACATTCGTCAGTAATAAAAAGTTCTGACTTCTTCAACATCACCCCTTCTGTTACTGAAAAAATAAAATTGGAAAATTCCTGGTCGATATAGGATGTGGCTAATTTTTGTTTTAATTTAACATATATTATATAGATAGATAACATATACATATAGATAGAATTTAATCAAACATATTTTAAATGGTGACATTAAAATAACTTCTGAATGATATTTTTATTCGAATTCTTTAAAATGTTTATGAATCTTATTTTTTTTACTCCGATTTTTATTTTTCAATCTATTTTATCTACCAAAATATTCCTTTTTGTTAATCAAACAAAACATTTTACAACTAAAATGGCCGTATATTTTATTGAACATTCGAATTATATTTTCTTAATAAGTAAATAAAAATAAAGAAACATTAATGAATGAAAAGATCATTTAGTGATCAGCTGTTCCAGAATTCTAAATCTGTTGTGTACAAGTTCAATAATATGTTGCCTAGAACTTGCTTTAGTTACTGCCTCAGTCATACATCGTAAATCCAAGTAAATAGGAATTATTTATCAAAATTCTAATATCTAAATTTATTTCTCTTAAAACAAAAGAGAAACGAAGAGCAAACTAGGAATAGAATCGAGCCATGTAAAAAAAAATAATCATAATGAAGTTAGCTCAATTATGATGAATTGATAAATCGATTTACCTGAACATAATGAAGCTGTAGAATAGTTTAAGTCGAACTCCTTATGACAAATGAATTTAAAATACTCTTTTCCAGAATTTTCGCTTTTTGTAAAATAATTCATTTCATTTAAAAATGAGAATTATAATTCAGTGTTATAAAAAGGCAAAATATTACTTAAGTTGGAAAAAACGCTTCATTTTTTTTAATCTTTAATCTGAAAATTCATTCCTTTGTAAAGACAAAATGCTGCAGAAATCGATCTTACGGAAATATGACAAGCTCATGATATGTTTTTAGGCGGAAAAGGTTAAAAAAAACTTATATTTTAGAACGCTAAAAATGTAAACGATAAGAAACGCTTAAATGTATTTCTTCTTTAGCAGTTTCTAAAACTGCTTATGTTGCCGTTTCGAAGAATATAAATTTCACGCTTTGCGTGATGAAATTATTCCAAAGCATCTGCTTAGCTGTTTATCCGCTATCTCTGTTCATCTTTTGCAAACGATAAAAAGCTCAGTTTGCCACCTCCAATTTTGGCGAATTCAGAATAGAGCAAAACTGTAAAGCAAAGAAGTTTTGGGCTTCGAAAACAAAGTGAATTCACATTATAAATAAAAGTATTCTAGAGAGCAAATAGAATCACCCAACTACTTAGACGCACTTGAAACCTTTTATCGGTGAAGGGCCTCTTATCATTCAAGCTCTGCAAAGCAGAAATATTTACGCTGCTGCCTTGTAAAAATGATTAAATTGTCATTGGGAAAGCGAACTACTCGCCGACCACATTTATTGACATTTATCAGCTGGAAGCAAAATGGCGGCTTCCGTTGTTACGTTATCTACTTCCTTCAACGAAACTGTATCTTACCTTGATACTTTTTCTTTTCCTCTTTCTCTTTCGTATCTGTCTGCATCCTTAATTAGTCATTCCAATGCCCTTCGGTTCAACTGCCTTCTATGTTTCATGAGGGATCTATGTATGACACATTGTCTTTGTTGTTAAGTGTGTATTATTGCGTGTGGCAACGATCGCAAGGGGTCAATTGATTTGCATCGAGTGAATGAATAATATGGATTTGATAAATAATGAAGGAAAGTATGTATAAAGCTATTATATTTTTATTCTGCTTCATTTAAACTGACATTTTTTTAAACTATTTTTGTGTTTGTGTCATTCCAATAGAAAATGAGGTTAGTGGAAGCAGTCTGAAATTCTATGAATCAAGAATCGGGTGCTTGGTGATTGCCGTATTCTTGCATTGAGTATTGACGGTTTGGAGGTATAGTAAGCCGGGCTGACTGCCAGCCGTAAGTCAAGTGTATGGGTTGTAAGGCAGAGCTGTATGTAAGGCCTGATTTACAAAACTACAGAGCAAAACCTGGAAGGAGGATCTGCAGGGTTTTTCTTTTTAATGTAGCAGACACTATTGATGTGAATTACATAAAAAATTTCGTGAAGTAATCTAATAATTTGTTTTGAAATTACTTAAATAGAAAGTACAGAGAAAAACCTCAATAATTTTTATTAAGTTTATTGCAAACCTTAATTAATTAAATTTAAAAAAAGGCAAAGTAATGAAATTAAATTCTTTAATAGTATAATCTAATAAAGTACAGACCATTTTCGTATGTATTTTTTATACTGTTCTAAGTTCCAACGGTTTTTATTAAAAAATTTTTTGTCTTGATTTTAAAATATGGAATTGTGAAATTTGCCAGCTATGGAAAACACTGTATTCCTGCAATTTATTAATTGCTGGTAAAATTTCTGAGGGAATACAAAATTTCTAGAGGGAACAACCAGGAGATGCTTTTGGTAGATAGCCGCTGTTGTCGAATGCGCAATTTTTCTGTACTTTTTTAAGCGAAAACAGATCGCTGTGTACTTGGGAGAAGAACAGAGGAAAAAAATTACAGAAAGATTTGGAGAAGAATGAATTTCATTACTTTAATGTATAACGTAACCCTTATTTAATAATTAAAACTTGTATTTTAAAATGCTAAGGTGTGTTTTCTTGTCATATGTTGATAATGCTTGCCAACTCACGATAAATATCCACAGTCTGGAAATCATTTCTCCAAAAATCTGATTTGGACACCACATGACTTCCTTGTACAGCCTATTAAATTATACACATACTCTACTGCATTTCATTTAAACTTATTTCTTCGAATTTAATTGGAGATATATTTCTCAGTCAATTATTTCAGTTCTCAATTCGCGGCAAGGCAAAAATACATAAAAACTCAAAATATCTTCATTAAAAATGGAAAAACCATAAAACACCAAATACAGTTAAAACAATTAAAAAAAGATTTTTACAATTAAAATTAGAATTTCCACGCAAAAACAAGCAATTCGGCCAGTGGGCAAATAGACAGTTTTTTCGGGGCACAAAACTGAAAGTTAACTTTTGGCTCCACTCGGCAGAAAGACACAGAAGGTGCAGAAACTGTTGTTCACTGTTCCGCTGAGTTTCAAATGTAAACATATATGGCTGCTCCGGCAGGCTTAGGTGCACTTAAACAACTTTCAATTGTTTATAATTCTACAACTATTGCATGCAGATTAACTAAAGGCATAGAAACCGTAACTGCAACATAAGACCAACATAACTAAATAATTTTTAAAGCACAAAATGCACAATTTACCAACATATAAGCATAAATAAAACTGCGCTCACCGAGCCGAGTAACGCAGCGGGTATATATATATTATGTACTTTTGGTGCGGCCAATTATAACCAAAAAGGGAGGTGCACAAGTACATGTTATAGCAGTCATATGTACAAAATTTCAACATTCTAAGACTACTCGTTTCGAGTTATGCGAGACATAGATGTCACGAAAAAATCTCTTCTGAATGTATTTTAAATCCAATTGACAATCGTTTTGGGAAAAAGAGCCCTTTCATCTGTCCTTAAGTACAGATCTCACTCAAAAACATCGTTAAATTGTATTCGATAGCGGTCAAAATGGATATTTTCGTTGAAATATAATACCCGAAATTTTTCGCGATTATAATGCTTCGTACAAGGAAGCAAAAAGTCGCAAAGACCACCAACTTTCACCCGATAGATAACTTTCATCTATAAAATCGGAAGCTGATTGTGTTATATGTAGGTACCTCAACAACATCTTCCGAATCACGCGCCATCATGAGCTCCAAATGTAGCGGTCACATAACAACAGAGATTAAATGTACGAGTGAGTATAAGTTTACAAATATATGCTTTTCCAAAAGATATCAGTCAGTAAGGGTGTAAGAGAATGCATATATTAGGTTTTGTTAAAGAAAGACACAAAAATTAAAGTAGGAAATTTAAAATATTTTCTCTGCTTTTAATTTTATACATTTGACTGCAAATGAAAAAAGAAATTATATAAGATTTTACGGATTTTAAATATTACGGAAGGATATGGGGGCATCCTTCAGTAATATCCTTTCATATTAGAAATAATATAATAATATCCTTATATTAGAAATGTAGGGCAAATGCCCCGTTTTCCTTTACATAAATCAAGCTTTGCGAGTGTCTTTCACCTCCTCGCGAATGCAACATTTTCTACCTCCTACTGGGGAAAGTTTTCAGCAATGAGACGAACCGAAAGGGTTGTATTATTGACAAATGTTCTATTATTTCCGAAGGAATGTTTTCCATCAAGTGCCCGGCTGATCTAGTTGGGAGGGGGCGGAATTCCTCAGCTTAAAAAAGTCCTTTCAGAATGCTGACGTCTCTATTCTCAATTCCATATTCTGCAGACGCAATTACACTGTTAAAACTACTACTCACAGTCACCGATCAGTGACGAATTGTACACATGAATGTCTCATTATGGATTGCAGGAATACAACTATTAGCAGTAAAATCATTATTTGCCACAAATACGCAGGTTTTAAAAATTATCCAGTTTAACAACGATTACTAGTACGTTCAGGGGAAAAAAATGAATTTCATTACCAAAGCAAGATATCAAATTTCTTTTTAATACATTTCTCTTTTAATAATTTATTATTACCTAACGATGCTTTTTCTTTTCTGAACTATGCGAAGAAAATCAACTGTTGTCACACTGTAAAGTTGTTGACATTCAGTGAAGCATAAAATCAAAGCGTTTTAAATAAGGAAAATATAATCAGCTCTTTAAAAATAATGCCATTGTTGATGAAGGTTGGCCAGTGATTACTTAATTCAAAACACAGCAGGAAGCGGCGGAAGTGTGTTGGCTTTATGAGCATTTAAACGCTTTGATAAGTAAGTAATCATTTAATAAATTTGCAATGAAATATTACCGGAATTTCTGTTTCATTAGAGTAAAAACTGTTTCACATCTTATTTTATATAAAAGAATATTATGAAATGCAATAAAATTTCAACGCAATATAGGTAGAATAAAAATTTTTAAATCTGATATTTCTACGTATTTTAAATGGTAGATTCATTTTCTGGTTGTTAAAAGTAACTTTTCAGCGCTCAGTTTTAAGAATTCAGTAAAATATAAATGGTCTTAGCGGTCAGGTACACTGGAATCTTAGAAAATCAGACTGTAAATTGTCTTTCCGATTCCTTCCTAAGTCAGTGTTTAACAATATCATTTTTGGTTGTATTACGCAATACGTTGTATTTTTTCCCTTCAAATACCGGATAAAAAAATAAAAATTTTCCTCCTATATCATTCTCTCATTCATTTAGTGAATGCAATATTGTATGGTAAATATTTATCTCAAGAAATGAATACAATTATTTTTCTATGAAATTTCTTCTTTGTAAATATGATACACTTCATCTTTGTTTCTTTTCCTGGCCAAACAAATGCTCATATTTACTAAAGAAATACTGTAAGAAGTTACATTTTTGACAATTTAAGCGGTAATTCCAAGAGGATGATAAAATGTATTGATTGTGCATGGAATGTAACAGTCTAAATTTTCGAAAGATTCCGTTAAAGACACTTTTAGTATCAAAATCTAAATATATATCAATTTCAGAGTTAAAATTATTGAACGTACATTCGCAAAGATTTTCGCATTTTTACAGATTTTGAATATTTCAATAAATAAAGATTTTTAAACAGATTTCCTAACGGTAGAATTTCAAATTAAATTAAATACGTAGTGAAATGTTTAAATTAGCAAATACTTCTTGCATTAATGACTTCAGACTTTCAATCGATACGTCAACAGGAGTACATATTAATAGTATTCGAAATCGGTTAAATGAATATCGTGAAAGACTTCAAAAAATTTCGTTCTACGAAAAATATGATTATTGATTTTATTAATAAAAAATTTTCCTTAATTTAGTTTATTCGTAATTTAAAAATTAAATGTTTATAATCTCTATTTTTATTCCAAACATATTATTATAAGACATATTCATTTATAAACATTTGTTATATAAACCCCTCCTATAGACAGTTCTTCCAAAATTATTTTCCTTTGAAATATTTTTTAAAATTCAATTCTGATAGATTAATATAATTCTTTTAATAAATTGTCTCACTTGGATATAAAGGGCAGAAAAAAAAAGTTCTATGATTTTTTTCAGAGTTCTAAACTAAATTATTCGTAATGTTTGGATTACATAATTAAATCAACAGACGCACGAAAGCGATAAGCTTTCTTTCTTACACATAAAAAATCTACGATTTTCAATTGCTATGTATTGCATGTTAATCATTTAAGTTAACCTATGTGTTACTCAACTCTTCCGCACATCAGCATTTGCTAAGCCTAACGAACGCCTCTCATGAGGTACGGAAACGTCAAATAGGAAGTAGCCGGCGAAAACATACTCTGATCCGCCTGCAGTCGAGTAGATTTCTCGTACAATGAGTATCATATAGAGTTCTTTCCAGCGTTTTTCTGAAATTAAATTTGAATAATAGAAGATTTTTTGATAATTCTTACCGATTGTATTAAGCCATCCTTCGACCCTTGTCGGATATTCATATAACATCCCAGATCTTCGAGAATACATAATGTTGATTTAAGTATTTTGATGCACCTCACACAGAAAAAAATGTTTTCGTGGTATATCCAAGAATGTTCTATGGTGTACCGATCATCGCGCAAAAGGAATCATTGGTTCTGTTCCAACGAATCGAACATCAAAAAATTAAAAGGGACACAGAATTTTCAAATCTCTCGCACCTTTCAACTCAGCTGGAGTCGCAATAATCGTCTGCGGTGGCCGCTCGCTTGTCGTGTGTCAGCCCCTTGTAGGTGGCGCTCGCGTATTTATTTATTTTACGCTTTGCGCACGTGAGTGGCGAATCGCCGCTAAGATGTAGTCTCCAGCAAAAAAAAAAAAAAAAAAAAAAAAAAAAAAGATTAAGGGAAAAACAACCCGAAAGGAAGTTCTTATGTCGGCAAGAGGTGGCTACTTTTTCTAATATTTTTAAGCGAAGTAAATAAATATATATTTTCAATATGAAAAGAAGTAATTTTTAATATGAAGAGGAGCGACTTTTTAGCCCAAATGGTTGTCAGTCCAGATAGGACGACATTTTGCGTCGAGTGACTAAAACCGTTGAATCACCTTTCAAATTGCTGCCACCAAATATTATCGCCCTATATTATATTTAAAGAAAATAAATAATGAGAAACTTCCATGAATGTATGTATGTTTCTCGCACTGTAAAAAAAAAAAAAAAAAAAAAAAAGAAAAAAAACGGTACCTAGAGCCATCAAATTTTAAACAACTTAGTCGTCCACCGGAATATTTCCTGGAATTCCACCTGAAAGCTCGACTTTTGAATTTCGATTTTGTTTTACTATGTATTCCATATTTTGTAAAACTGAAACGAATTTTTGATTAAAAAACTCAAGGATTTCAAAGCGAGTAGTGGCAACACTACAGAATAAAGCATTTTTACCAGCAGCGCGGCCGCTTGCCTATCGGAAACTTTGAAGATATGCTGTTTTTAAATATGTTTGGCCCAAAGGGGCATTAGTCCAAATGCTCTCGAAACGTGTATGTGTGTGTAAATGAAAAAACTCCCCTTTGGGTGTAATATAAAATCCGAAAGCTTTCAGATTTTTTTATTTTTTTATTTTATTTTTTTTTTTAAGCAGGGATATATGGTTATCTAATTTTTCCAATGCCTTGAATTCCTTATATGAGGATAATAATAAGCCGCAGAAATCTTTTTGCTTGAAATAAAAAATGTTTTACTAATTTAAAATTTAAAATCTTTGGTAAATGAAATACAAATTTTGTAACACAGATTTTGCAGACACACTCTGCAAGGTAATTTTTAGATAACACGTTACACTCAAACCTGTTTTTGTGCGGTGGATAGGGACCGCATAAAAAATATCGCACAAAACTTCACGAGTAACTATAAAAAGTAGAGTCGTTTAGAGCTGACTTTTTTTCAGTTACCATGTAGATGGTGATCAGTTTTTGCGACGACTGTTGTTTCACTAGAGACTTGTATATGTGTCGGTAGCCAGATACATAACATTGAAGCTCCCTTTTTTTTAATTGATTATTTATCTTATTTTTATTTTTTTTATTGATAACTTTGTCAGTTATGTTCCAATTTGACTGAAATTTTCATGTACCGCACAAAAAAAGTTTCAGTGCATTTTTAAATTTATTCTTTTCCGTAATTTCTGCTTCTTCCAACGGCCTCACTAGAATGCAAAATAGAGGGATGGGTTTAAAAAAGTGAGCGAATATGCAAATTAGGTTTTAATTCTAAAAAAATATTTATTCCTACAAAAATCAAGAACTAATAATTATTATTACAACCTCTAAGACTTAAAAAGAATAAAATTTTGAGGAAAATCAAGTCTGTCTCCTTAATTTTACTTTTTAAGTGCGTATAGACATATAAAGTCTTTCAATTATCTTTTAACTAATTAATTCTTCTATTCCTGAACGAATTCACGTAAGTGTTGGAGCACTTTGAATAAACAGTTTGTAGTTACTAAAAATATGAAAATAATGGAATATTCAATATTTCATTAAATGTCACCGTCAACAACTGCTTCTAGTAGAACTTTTTGAATATCTATCATGTTTCCTTCTTCTTTTCTCCGATTTTCTCTACGTATTATCGATACGATTTCAATCCTGAGAATCTGAAGACGATCTGATAATTTCAGAACTATTGTAAAGCATTAGAGCTGTATGTTTAGGATCATATCCTCATAGAACTTTAATCTGTTTTGCATTCCAGTATTTCTTCCAGATGCTTTTAGGTTTTCATTAAGAATATTTATACTAATCTATATTATTTTCGATAAACACTGACTTTCTTATTCCAAAGGCAGCCAAATATTTCCAAAACATTACGCCTGCCCTCGTAGGCAATAGGTTTTTGCGATTAAACTCTTCGTTTTTGCCACACAGTAATTTGTCTATCGGACCCTACTGAAATTTTGACACGACTGCAAATGTAAAATTGTTCCAATATGATAAATCTTTACTTACAATAGATTTTGCAAACACTTAGCGTATTTTCCTTGTTTTTGGTTGTTGTTGAGAAATAATTTCATTCATGCCGATCGCCTATTGTATTCATGTGCCAATGACTTCTAACAGTTTCAGGGTTCATTTGATTGCAAAACTTTCTTTTAAATTCACTGCTAATTTTAAAGCATTAAATTTTGCGTTTTGTTTGATTTTTCGTAGAATAAATCTCCGGTTTCTTGACGTTAGCTTGGAATGTGGTCCAGACTTCAAGCATTTAAAACAGTTCCACGCTGTTTTCAGCATTTTAAAATGTCAAATATAGGTGAAGGCTGTAAGCAAGGATTTTTTTTTTTTTTTTAATATTTCGAATGACGAATAATTAAATTTCTGAAAGAATTTGTCGTTAATTTGGAGCACGTCGCTATTCGAATAAATTATTTTGTTACATGCAATATTTTGATGATATTTACTTCCTGACTTTACTGACTGACTGGAACAATCCTGACTTAAATAGAGAAAAATACAGGGTGTTTATAAAGTCCCGGACCCATTTTGATGTTTTATAACTCATAAAATAATGAAGATATAAACAAACTTATGGCATTTATTGATGAAATAATTTATATATTTTCCTTTTCAGGTTTGAATATCTTTACTTTTATAAATATCGTCTGCGCGTGTGGTTAATTTCAGATAATTTCATTTTCCAGTCAAAATATCTGTACTTTTCTAACTATCGTCTGCTTATTAATTGCATTTTTCTCTCTTTTGTTTTTGGCAACTATTAATCGCCATAATGTTCGCATATGGGGATCTGAAAACTCCCATGAATACCGTGAGGCAGAAAGGGATTCCCCAAAAGTTAATGTGTGGTGTGGACTAATGTACGACCGAGTCAATGGGCCTTTCTTTTTTACAGAAAAGACGGTCTCATCAGTCGTATACTTAGACATGTTGGAGAACTTCGTATTTCCACAACTAGAAGAGCTTCAGCCACATGTCTTTTTGCAACAAGATGGTGCACCACCTCATTGGAGTACCATCGTTCGTAGACTATTTTACAGGAAGATGGATTGGGCGACGAGGTCCAATTCCTTGGCCACCCAGATCACCTGATATAACGTTGCTGGACTTTTTCCTTTGGGGATTTGTAAAGGACAACGTTGACAGGAGGAAAGTGTCGAACATGGATGACCTAAAAGCCAGAATTACAACCGCAATAGCCTCTGTGGATGCCGACATGCTTGCCGGTACCTGGCGTGAAATTGAATATCGACTTGATATTCTCCGTGCGACGAAGGGAGCACACGTGGAAGTTCATTGACAAGGGTCATGAAACTTTTTGAGTCTATCTAACCATTTATGTTATTAATTTCAATCTATCTATATTATTTTATGAATTATTAAACATCAAAATGGGTCCAAGACTTTATGGACACCCTGTATTGCATATTTAAAAAAATTCGTATCCTATGTTTCAATATTTAGTAAAAGATCTATGCAAATAGGTTTTAAAAAATATAAGTGTCCGCAAACAAATATGAGCCATGGTATAACATTTACAATAAATTCGGACATCTGCATTAAAAGCCATCTGCGTGAGAAACTGCATTCGATATCTGGTTTTGGGCTTGGTATTATTTTATGAGTAACTAGCGGGAAAATCCACCAGATGAATAGGCTAAGGCCAAAGCAATATTAATAAGTTCTATGTACTGAAAAACTGAAAATAAAATGAACTATTAAGTTAATGTACAGTATACAAAGCTGCTATGACAGTATACAAAGCTCTTTCCAAGCAACAATCAATTCGTAAATAATTTTTTAATTGCCAAACCAGGAAACAAAAACTTTGTGCAATTCAGACGTCATGATTCGTGGTCACTTCAGACGTCATGACGTCATGATTTAAATTTAATGTAATGTAACAACTTTTTCTCAACATCAATAAAAGAATTAACGTGCTTATAACATTCGTCTCAATTATCTTAATCTGAAAAAAAAGTTGCCAAAAGCAGCTATTTATTTAAAATGCTGACATTAACGAAAAATGTTCCACATGTAACGACATCACATGCACCCGCGTGCTTTCTTCAACGTCAGAATATGGAATTATATAATAAAAACATTTAATATTTGACAATGCTATTTTTAAAACTTCTAAATTTTTTTATTGACAAACTACGATTTGAGTGGTCATAACACTTTTCGAAATGAATAAGATTTTTATCTCCAGCGTGCGAGACTTGAAACTCGGAAAAATGAGTGCAAAAATCAGCGTTTTTAATTAATATCTCGGCTAATTAAAGTCGTACGAAGACGAGAATGATCGAAATGGCTTCCTACGAATTTTTGGAAGTCAGAAGTACCTGTTTTGAAACTCAACTCCCCGCCGTTCCGAAGGAGATAATACCACAAATAAACAAACAGACAGAAGCGAATGAGTGCTGATACAAAACACTGTTGAACAGACAGAACGACTGTTACGCGAAACACGAGATTTTAATAGTATAGGTATGTAACATTTTTCTTTCGACTCAAATAGAAGATACTATTTTTCCAGTATTCAAAATGCAAATTTACCCGTTAATTTATGTAGTTATCAAAAGAAGATCGGCAGGATAAAAATTGTTCAGAAATACTTTTAATTAAAAATAATGCTAATACAGTTTGCGATTTAGCCATTATTAAGAAAGAGAATTATCTCTGAGCGAAGCGATACAAATTATCAAAATAATAATATTTTCCCTGCGTTATTGTATTAGTATTATCTGCTTTAGCATCTCTTTCTCTACATTCTGAAATCTAATCTGGTTTTCAAATTCTGCATATTATTTTAAGATCAGTTTTATTTAATTATTTACACTCACTCCAAAAATAAATATCAGATTTCTTTTCATTCATTTGCTTATCAAACTTGCCTAAGCTGACGATAAATCATGAAAATTGATCGTGTTAGATTACAAGTTTCCAAACCACCCAAACGCCTTTACTGTTAAAAAATTACATTCTGTTCTTTTTTTAATTTGATTAAGGCCGCATTTCTTATCGCGAATGCTTAATCATCCTGCGTTATTATTTGCTTGATTTTTATCACCCATTTGCGGCTAGTTTTTCGCCTTTTATAGAAGCGATCGTCTGTCACAAACGATCTAGAGAATAATTTAAGGAACTCTCTAATTCTTGTCGCATGTCGACTGCCAGTCCTCGCGACCTTGTTGAAAAACGTGATCGCAATGAAAACAAATTTTAATTCTTCTCTAATAAAAGACCGAATTTTAGAAACCAAATTAAGCAAATTTGTATGTTCTTAATTATTGTAATGATGTATATTACTTGAAGGCATTTCAGCGTTTAAACCAGGGCCGACAAAGGCAAGTAAATAAATGACGTTCTGCAGAATGCAAATAACGTATAACATCGTTTGCTGAATAACATCCTGTATTAGTTTGTTTCATGTACACCGGAAGAGGTATTTCGGGGTTTAATTTGCTCACCATAGGATATTTGGACAAAATTTTTACTCTAATGAATTTTTTTATTCAAATTAATTTTGATATTACGAACTTAATTAGAGCAGCCTTTACATAATTTTTGGAGCCTTACGTTATGTTACGGTTACGATATAATACTAAGCATTTATCACTCCCACGCGCTTTGGTAAATGTTGCTATATAGCAATATATAGTGAACCTAAGATAATTTTCCGTGATTCAAGACGATTTGGATCTTCAATGGAGGTGGTCGTCTTCGAGAGGGGTGGTTTATTATTATTGTTTATTTATATTCTCTGAAATATTGGTCACTTTCATTGGAAGTCGTCTCAGGAAAGTGGTCGCGAAGAGAGGATTTAGTATATTGCACTACCTTTACACCGATGACTTTCAACTCATAAAGTCATCGGCATCCTTCGATTTAATTTATTTTAATAATTTATTTAAATTAACTATATCTCTCTATAACGGTAACCATGGCCTCGATCACCGAAACCAGTGACTTTGATGGACACCGATGTCCTTACGTTTAATTTTAATTAGCAATTCAGTTCATCAGTTAAATTAGAAATATACTTCATAGAGTTTTTGAATACTTAATGGAAAATGTTTAAACAGTTATTTACGTTATATTGAGTTGTCATAGCATTCATGCGACTTAGCGAATATTGTCAACGCGCAAAATATAAAATCATTTTTTTTATCATTCGCTCCGTAATGCGACCTATTCTTAAGAATGTTGCCATTTTACAAAGCTTAGTATCTTTAATCTATTTTTAAAATTTTATCATCTTGTATATGCTTAACAACAAATCTGCTACTCGTTCACGAACGGATTCACTTTACTGAGCGAGCTTTACTTACGCCTCGAACGAAAAAGAACGGAGTGAAAAAAAAAAGAAGAAGAAGAACGGAGTCCTTGTTGGAAGCGTGCCAGGAAAGTTCGATTTCCATTTTAGAGAAGAAAAGAATGTTTATCCTCCCATATAAGAAGTGAGTTTAATTTTTATCAGTTCCAAATTTTAGTTCTAGAATTTTATTATTAGATCTACGTAAGAAGGCGGTTTTAGGGAATTTCAAAACTATAGTTGAAAGAAATAAAATCAGGGAGTTAGCGCCTGATTGAGTCGATTCTTCATTTGATTCTTTGCGCTCTTCATTGCAACCTCACTAACAGTTCTTGATTCCACTGTTTGTTCGATTCTTTTTACTCTTCGCTCTATCCTCGTTAAATGGTCTTGAATTTTTTCATCAAGGTTATTGCTAGTGAACAATGAGTCATAAAAAAGAACCGATTCATTTCAGTGGGGGATCCGTTCTGATCCGGTCTAATGAAAGAGCGTTTTTGTCCAGCTTTATAATGCATACAATAACATACACGTTGCATTTAGAATAAAAAAGCTAACATATTGTTTTAAAGGATAAAATATCGCTGTGATGGGAAAAGCTGATGGGGTTTTGAAGTATCAAATGACGACTAAGTTGTGCAAAATGTAAAAGCTGTGGATGGTTGTGTAAATGAAGATGAAGATTATACTACTGTAGATGAATCATAAAAAAATAACTACTGTTATCTCCCCTAGTCTTGTTGCGTTTTCCTCTGTTATACATACCCTTTTGAGGGCTAGTTTATTGATAAATTGCATTCTCTTGATTATTCTGTTGCAAAAAACTATATGCACCCAGAAAGAAATTGAGCCCCAACTATGAAATGCGGCACACAAATGTAGTTTGGCGAGTTATGTAAATGATGAAACTTGCAGCGCCAATCAGCATTGTGGAGTGATACAAAGCGTGCCTGAAGTGCGCGGCTAGTAGAATGTAAAAAGGCAGGTGAGGCGAGTGACTAGTATTTACAACCGCGCTGACGGCTTGGATATACGACACTGTAACGAAAGATGTCTCTTAAGATGTACCTGATGGCCTTAATAACAGTAGTCAGACTTAGAGAGAAACCACTTCATAGGCCTAAAAGTGGCCGGTTGGTTGCACCGAAGGGTCGGTCGGCGTATTCATCGAAGCGATATGACGGTTGTTGGAACCAGTGGCTCAGCTAAGTTTATAAGTAAATGCTCTTTCATTGGTCGCATTTTAGTCAGTAGCCGTCAGTGGCACGGGACGTCCCCTAGGCATCAATGCGCGAGATCATCGCGCAATTAGAAGAACTGCCACGCTATTGCTATAGTTACACTATCGTCGATTCAAGGCCATTTGCACCCTCGCAGGAATCCCGGCAAGGGATACGATTCGTAGAAGGCTAAGTGGCGCTGGGCGTCCATTAAGATGGATCACCGCGTTCATTAAAATGTTGCCATTCACACTCCAGCATAAGCAGTGTCGCCTTGCATGATGTCACTCTCGCTCAAGCTGATCGATTGGAAAAATATGATCTTCAACGATGAATCACTGTTTTTTCTCAATGCTGATGACCGCCGCATACGGATCTGAGATACCCAGCGGCACATAGTGGATAGTCTGGTGGATAGATGAGCTGGGACAGACGTTCACCATAGTTGTGCTGCTACGTAATCTGACTGCTTGCAGGTACGATTACGATATTTTGCAGCCAATCGTACTGCCTGTCCTAGCAGGTCGTATAGATTCCAGCAGTTAAGAAACTGCTGGAATCTAGACGACCACTTACACACTTAAGAAACTGTTCCCACATTTAAGAAACTTTCCAAACGTGTGATTTCATCTTATTTACTTTCCAACTCATCACAGTATTATCTACTGATGATGTGTTCGATCTTTCGAAATGCGGGTCTTTTCTTCGTCTCCGCTTTTTCTTAGTTTCTCCGATTTCCCTCATGGGAACTGCGATCAAGAATCATTCATGTGAGTTGCTCCTGGTCCTCACGAGGCAAATGAGCCAGCGAAGCGGGTTCAGCTGAATTTTCATCAGATTGTAATGTTAATATGGTTGTGTACTCTTATTTAAATGTAGGTTTCTTTTACAGAAATAATATTGTGTTAGTTACCTGTAGTTTATCCATGTCTACTTTTCATTTGTTATATTCTTACTGTAACCGCCTTCCTCAGAAATTACATTACTGTCATATTTTTTCCCTCTTGATTTTATGACTATAAAATTAGTAAAAAAAGGGGGAATATGCGAGGAATTTAGGTAGATATAGCGAAGTTGAAATTATGATTTGCAGGAGGACTGAATGATTCGAGCGACAAGAACAAGAATGAGCTGCACACAATGACTGCTATTACTATAACGTCTATGTAGGTCTATACAAAATCCATGTTTTAGTCAGCTGTTCACTTGCTGCATGCATTTTAATTTGCCCTGTAATTTTAATTGTACATTTTGTGAAGTAAAAAGATTTGTATTAGTGTGTAAGATTATGTGTTACATTTTTATGTACATAGTGTAGCTACTTCAATAGGTAAAAAGTACGGTACCACGTTATTTGAATTTGATCAAAAATTAAAGCACTCAAAGAAGATAAGAGATATTTTATATTTAACATATTCTGGTTAGAATCCATTTTGGGTTTATCTTAGATATTATATTTTCATCGTATACAGCAGGAAACAAAGTAAAGGGCTTCGATGTAATTAATTATCAGTTTTGTTCTTGACTTTTATTTATATCAAGCAATGTGTTACACTGAAAAGAGATTTTCGTTACCGATTGACTGTATCTGGTAGTGTAGCACATGGAAAGGTCTATTATCTGTTTATACTCTGTTTATCCGCTACAATGATAGATAACAGGAATTCCTATACACGTATATTTCCTCAAGAGAAAAAGACATCCCAGTTATCCAGAGTTTTTGAATACACAGCAAAGGTTCCAGTTAGTTCAGACAATTGAAGTTTCCTTCTTATCATTTCTTAATTTGATCTTTATGTTAGTTATACTATTAACGCTGTATTGTTAAATACTGCAATTTGATATACTATTTTATGATAAACCTAATACGTAATTTTTGTAAATACAGTAAAACCCTCTTAACACGAATTCGCTTATGGCGAACACTCGATTAACATGAACAAAATTTCGATCTCGGCAGCGATACATGTGATCTTACAGGAAGTTTTATCGGTTAATGTGAATTTCGGTTAACACAAATTATGAACTATTTTCTAGTCCGTTACATCATTAGATTTTTGTCATTCAACACGAGCTTTCAAAGATTTTCATATTTCCCCCTGTTTTCTCTTAGGTAGGTCTGTGTTCAGAAATATTCTGTCCTGTTTAACTGAAAACATCTTATGATACTGAACGGATGCACAGCCCATAACATATGTGATTTGAGTTCACGTTCCCCGATAAATGCAACAAGTCGTCTTCAGCCTTTGGATCAAGGCATTATTGCTGTTATGAAGAGGTTTTATCGCAAGCAATTTGTCACAGCTGCAATTCACGCTGCTGAGAAGGAAGCGGAAATGCCAATTTGGAATGTGTTCAGTGCAATAAAAGCTATCTCTTAAACCTGAAAATCTGTGTCATCACAACACATACAAAACTCTTTAAGCAGAACCTGAAGACATAAAGACGCTAATCCTGTTGATGAGATAGATGGTGAGAACGATGCCACTCCATCTCACGAATGAAATAATCTACAAGACGTTGAGTACATCGTGGTGTTAATTTTAAGGAATGTGTTAGTGCAGATGACGATGTTGTCGTATGTAATCCAGTGTGCCTGAGGTGCAAGAAATGTTATCAGACGAAAGTGAGGATACACTGCGTCCACCAATTAGGAAATATTACACGCCTTGGACACTGTAGAAAGTTTTGCTGTAGCATTCAAATTGACCGCTAGTTTTATGGAAACCATGAGCGCAGTTGGCCATGAAATCACCAGGTTCTTTCTTCCGTTCCCTTCTGCTCTTTCATTCCCGACAGCATAATACACAGGAATTGTTTACCTAAAAATTATCTGCGAGTGCCTTTTTTCCAGTTACACTACAGTAATTAATGTAGTAGTCCAGTGTTTTCTATGGCTTCAATAACATATTATGGTACTTATATAACTATACATTGCAAATACAAAAAGAAACGTAATAATAGGCTAAAAATTGAAAACAAAATTATTTAAACACGTCCTGCGCTCTAGTTGCAGGATTGAAGTAAAATAAACTTAAAGCATCTAAAGTTAATATTAAATTGGAATCAAAGCAAGGTAATTCCTCTACAATATTAGTAATTGCAATGATGTATAAGAGGTTTCCCTTTATACATATCTAAACAAATCAAAATTAAAATAAGAATTCGTAGTAAAACAAGCTCAAAAAATAAAAATGCGAAAGAGAAAATATACAAAATTATAAAAATTAATCTTCTTTTTACTGAAACTCCAATTCAGAACTCATCAGGTGAAAATGAATTAAAGCTTCACAAAAATCGATTAATATGTTTCGGAAACATGTTTCGTTCTCCTGGTTCATTTGAGATCAAAAACCGAAAAAAAGACTCAGTTAAATTTACATTAAAGAAATTAAAATTCATATGAAACCGAAAACTTAAATCTCAAATGTTTCCAGA
>KK115173.1:789077-817282 GCA_000611955.2 Stegodyphus mimosarum
GGGTTACTAGATTTTATGCTTTAGTTTTTTGAAAAAAAGGAAAACCAGAAAAATTTACATTATGCAAATAGACCATTGAAAAAAATGGTCTAAAACCATTATATGTAAATCCTTAATTCAAAAGCAATTACAAATAAAGAGCAACCAAATGTACTTTAAACCAAATTGTCATTTAAACAATATTCAAAAATTGGGTGGTACCCGATTATGCTAAACTAAACTTTTAATACCAAGAAGACGAAAATGAAAATGAATCCTTAATGAAAATTTCATTGAATCTTTTTTTGATTTTTCATCTTAAATAAACCAGGAGAACGAAACAGGTTTTAGAAACGTATTAATCGACTTCTGTGAAGCTTTAGTTCATTTTTCCCTGATGAGTTCTGAATTGGAGTCTCAGTAAAAGGAGATTAATTTTTATATTTTTATAATTTTGTATATTTTCTCTTTCGCATTTTTATTTTTCGAGTTTGTTCTACTATGAATTCCTATTTAAATTTGGATTTGTTTAGATATTACGTTAAACTTCTTTTACGCGGTTGCAATTATTAATATTGTAGAGAAAGTGCCTTGTTTTGATTCCAGTTTAATATTAACTTTAGATACTATAAGTTTATATATTGTAAATGGTGTACGTGTAGAAAATTAAAATGTGAGTTCCCAGTTAGTAAGTATTTTCTTAACACGAACTCTTGATATTTCGCTCTTCTGAGATTCACGTTAATGAGGGTTTACTGTATTTATGTTTATTAGAAGACGTAACAAAAGACGTTTCTATGCTATGAATTATGCACAGTCTATCCATTCTAAGGTGATCGATCCCAGCGATAAGTCTTCGCATGGGCGAAAGAATCTCATGCTATTCGAGGTAAAAAAAAAAAGAAAAAGAAAGTAGTCAGTCTGTACACCAGTTTATTTCTGGTTTTAGCAAGATATTTTTTCGGTCTCTAGTTTATAAAATACTACATTGCACACAAGAATAAAATAAAATAAAAATTAGTTTTAAAAAAATCTAAAAGAGTTCAAATTTTAATTATCGCCCAGAAAGATTTGTTAAGGTTTTTTTACGTTTTCGCTGAGCTTGCAGTCTACCAGTCTGCTGTTACACTCATTCCTGAAGTCTACCAGTCTGTTGTTGCACTGACTTCTGCTAACCCATTTCTTTTTCTCTTTTAACTTTACTATTAAGCACCATTTTCTTCGCGCTTAACGCTATTCGATTCAAAAGCAAATATACAAAAAAATTAAAAGCAGCATAGCAGTATACGTTTAAAATTCCCGATGCAACGTTAAGTGTTGTCATATAGTTTTCTTTTCTTTTTGTTCCCCCCCAGGCTTTTCTCAGTAGATCAGACCAGTGTTCATTTTCTTACTAGGATGGCTTTAGAAAACTTTTTTTTCTCTTTTTATTGACGTTTTTTGTGTTTATTTTATTTATTAAATATCAGATGCTTAGCGCTTATGCCACATAAAATTCTGTTCAACAGCAAAATCCCAAAATATTTTAAAAACAGTATATGCTTAGAATTTCAGGCAGACAGACTCGCGCCTGAGACAAAAATATTTCATTCCATACAGTACTGCCACTGCTCGCTTTTAAGTCTTTGAGTTTGTTAATCAAAAATTCGTTAAAGTTTTGTAAAATAGAAAAGAGATCATTCGAAATTCAAAATTCGAGCTACCAGGTGCACATGTTCGGGTGGAAGGCAATGCTATTCAAAATTTAATGGCTGCAGGTATTGTCGTTTTACTCTAGTGCGAGGAACATACATACTGACTCTCAATAAACCATTTTTTATGAGCAAAGATATAAATTAGCTGTTATTGCTGTAATTTTTTCTTACATTAAAAAAAGATGATTAAATTTGGAACCTGGCTTCTATAAAACAGCAAGGAGTGAATTACTTGTTGCAAATTTATCGAATTTTACCAACAAAAAATGTGTATTAATGAACACCATAGTCGGACAAGGGTGAGGCACATGCCTCATATGAAAAACTACAAGGGGCGCCAAATTAGATATGAAAAATTAGAATTTTCTATTAAAACAATTGTGATTTTTAATTTTCAACTTTGAAAATTTGAAGCACATCGAACTGTTTTAAAAATGCATTTTAAATGACACAATTTATTAACATTAGCTAGAATAATTTAAAAGTATTACATTCATAAATCCAGCTCTTATTCTCTGTGTTTATGCGACCAACACTTTAATTCCGTTATTCTTTTCATAATTCTCTTCTCGGTCAGATTGGAGTTTCTCAATTTACTTTGGACGCAGCGTAGTGCCTGTATGATAAGCAGCAAAATTGCTTAAATATAAGCCAACTGATTAATATTATTTCCTTTCAGAAGGCAGGTTTCTTTGATATATGTTTTTCATTGCATACTTTTCGCTACTTTTAAATAACTCAGCTGAATTAACAGACGAATTAATAACATCAACGTATTTAAGTAAATTCTGAAGTTTTACGTCACTGTACATGCCTCTACTATCTTCCTTTAATTTCAGTTCGTTTTGTTTCGCTATAGTAAGCTTTCCAAAGTACGCGAATTGAGTATTAATAGCTACGCAATTTCCTACATTTTCTTGCAGCAGACCTAATACACAAAAGCCCCACGGAAAAGCATACGGAGACTAAATAAGGATGTTTGAAAATGAAATGTTTCGTATAATCCGTCTAACGTTGCCACTAAACGAAACGCATTGTTCAAGATCTTGTCTCGTTGTTTACCAGTTGGTTTACTACGGTTATTTCTGATGCAGTTATACTCATTACTGCACGAATTATAGAATTGACACTGTAGCCTTATTCGTTGTCAAGAGTGTAATGTAAACACATACGATAAGCTAAGGCTTCTCTTTCTTTAGTTATTTTATTGCTAATAATGAATAAAACAATAAAATACACTGGTGTGCAAAAATTAAGGACGAGACGGTTTTTTCAATATAACTTTGTACAAAAGCTTTCCAAATCAACACATTTAATACCATAAGATCCCCAATACGTAAGGACATGAGTAATGTAAGCGACACTTACTAAAAGAGAAATCAGAGGGATAAAAAGAAGCTTTATTGAAAAAGTAGCATGGAGCGCAATTCGACTGAAGGCCGAAACATCCCTGTGATGGGTGTCCAGCAAGAAACATCCGGTCTTTAATAGGGGATATGATCTCCCCTGAGTGCTAGGCAGGTTTCACATCATTTGTGCATGCTGGATATGTGGTTGTTAATGAGCTGTTGAGACACTGCTGCTGGTTCCTCTTGTAGCACCAATCGCAGTTTCGGAATCGTTACTGGCGATAAGTTACGTGCTGCCACTGGTCTCTCTAGTAACTTCCGTACATGCTTGACGGGATTTAGATCCAGAGACCTTGCCGACCAATCCATGTGTACAATATTTTCACTCTCCAACAGCTCTTCGACAGTAACTGTGCGATGAGGTGGAGCGTTGTCGTCCATGAAGAGGAACTGAGGACCCATAGCCCTTGTGAAAAGACGCATGTAAGGAAGAAGAACCTCGTTACAATAGCAGTCCCAGGTGACGAACCTCCTTGGGAGATATGAAGGTCGGTCCGGCTACCAAGCATTATGTCTGCTCGAACGAGAACTCCGCGACCTCCAAAACAGTCCCTTTTGATGATGTTGAAGGGGTTATTGCGTGTTCCCCGCTCTGTCCAGATGTGTATGTGTCTAGAATCGCAACTCAGACTAAATCTGCTCTCATCTGTAAAGAGTACTCGTCCCCATTCATTGTCTCTCCAATTCCGGTGTTCCCGGCACCACAGAGAACGCCTTCTCCGATGGGCAGGCGTTAGAGGTACACACCGTACAGGGCGTCGTGCAAACAGACCACCACCGTGCAGTCTTCTGGCCACGGTAAAACGCGATATCGGTCGTCCAGTCGCCTGTGTCGTGTGTCTAGCGATTTCTTCCGCTGTCTGCCGCCTGTTTCTTCTGGCCTGTAAGGCAATATACCGGTCATCTGCGGGTGTGGTTCCTCGTGGACGACCACTACTAAACCCCCCGGATAGCTGTTTCTGTAGTTTGAAATTGTCTCCAAAGTCGTGAAACGATGCTGTGAGCAATTCCGAACTCTGCAGCCACACTTGTCACACTGCGGCCTTCCTCCAACTTCCCAATGATTCGACCTCGGGTAAAAGCATCCAGATGTCGTCTAACAGATTGATTATTCGCCATTTCTCGCTGAGGCAGCAACTCGATGTGATTTTAACTGCTATACGGCGTGCAATCTCTTTGCCAGAAATACTGATCTTACACCGACAACATGCTTTATACTACTCAGACACTCCCCCATTACGTCTACCTGCATATCTGCGCATGGGCTACCGTACATCACCTTACTTAATCTCCTGATTGGTCTTTCTGTCCGCTCTGCCTCTTCGTTCAGCTGATATGCTAATTTTTCGACTTCGTCCTTAATTTTTGCACACCAGTGTAAATTGTTTAGTTTTGAAGAAAATAAAGAAGGTTCAGCATTTTGTAATATTTCTGGAAGCTTTAAAACAAGCTTTTGTAGCTTATTTTAATATAACTGATACTATAAAACAATTGTTAAACTATACAAACAAGGCTGTTGATCTAAAGATTTTAAAAACTTAAACTGAATTATCTGAATCAATTAGATTAGGAGTGTCAAACTAGGTGATACAAATGAAGATTAGTTGCAAAGACCTATCATATTAGTGAAATTTAGTACATTGAAGACTCCTGAGTTAACTGATGAGGCTGGGTGAAAGTGAAGAAAAAGCACGAAGAAGTATTAATCTTATTAATTTCAAAATTGCTCTAATATCGCATAAATATTATCAGACCGATGGCCTGTAAAAATATCACCTAGTTGCTGTTTATTGGCATATTTAAATCAGATTTAGTTGGTTCTGCTCAAGCTCAAATGAGTCTTTCTTACAATAAAAATTCATTTGTTTAATAAAAGGTGTACCAACATTAACGACTAATTCGTTGACTACTCTCATATATATATATATATATATATATCGCCTTGAACCGTATCAGAACACGTTTCCAGCCTTTCCACTCAGCACAAACAATAACGGAAAAGCCAAATTTAGCTTTCAATAGCAAAGTTCAATGAATATGGCAAAGCTGACGAGGGCTGTCTTCCTAAGGGAAGAGATACGGTCATGGAGGATTTAAGGGAAATGGATATGTAGAAATGAACGTGGAACATACAACACGTGGGAAAATTATGAAAATAAACCATGCACCAGCCCTGTTCGCTTGGGATCAACCCCGAACTCCCAATATTCTGTGGTCCACTTGGCCACTGGTTGAAGCCGTCTGTATTTACACAGGAGGGCACAATCTTAGAAGACATTATTTGCTTCCCTAAAAATTGGAATGGAACTTTCCTGGCAGGCTTCAAACAAGAGCTCTACTATCGGTGGGTCAAAGAATTCATAGAGGTTCTTTGGGTGGGTGAACTATACTCGAGTACAGAATAGTCTGCTTGTCGCCCAGCGACGAGTTTGTTACACATTTTTATTATTATTATACATTTAAATCATTCATTCTCCTTTCCTTAGTTTGTGAAATTATTTTCAATCTGTTCTGCGCATTGAAAGTATTAAGTAGGAAATTAAATGGACATGAAATTGGAAATCTCATCCTTTTAATGTTACAACTGCTAATTACTAATTTCATTAACTTTGCTTTTATATTTTAATGGCAGATTAGAATGTTTTTCATTGCTTTGATTAGTTTCTTGCGCAAGCCTTCTGATCAATGCTGATACTAATAGTTCATCCTGCGCTCGAGCCCAGGTGAACGGGCTAGCTGCATGGTAATTTTTGTTTCCTTAAAATGTCTCCCAAGAAAGGCATCCCTCCCCTAACGAAGATAGCCCTTGTATAGTTTGTAATTTTAAAATAACCGACTAACTATTCTTTATTTGCGCATTCTTCTAATAGTTATCTTGAATATAAATTTTTATTTGTTCATTAAGGGTATATTTGTTGATTCTTCTCTGTTATTACTCTATGTTCAAGAAGGATATAAAACATTTAAGAAGTGTGTTGAAATTCGAATTTTCATATCATAATGAATAGCAAAAAAAGACATTTTTTTCAAAACTTTCCTTAAGAGAGCTCCCACTTTCTTAACTCGGAGGCAATGTTATTTCAAACTCTCCTTAACGTCCTTGACTTTAACATCGAACTTCACCTTGAACGTATTAATTTGCATGAAGATGGCGTACGCATTGAACATCCGCTGATTTCTGAAGGCTTAACCTGCATTTTATTTATGACTCTTGAAGGCTACAGAATAGCCGATGACACTTCTTTATTCCAATTATTGTTAAATAAGCTTTATAACTAATGTAGCCACAATACCAAATAAATAAATAAATAAATAAAAATCTGAAAGCTTTTAAATTTTATATTACCTCCCAAAGGGGCGTTTTCTTTGACGTTTTGCGTGTTACCATTATTTACTAAATATCATGTTCTTCGCAATTAAACCATAAAATTCAATTCAACAGCAATGTCACAAACTAATTTTAAAGTAGCACATTGTTACGAATTTTGTACTTATACGTAATTTTAGTAGAATTATAAGTAAAATTGTAGCATTTTCCTGTTTAGTGTAGCGCGAGACAAATTGTAAGAGAAAGCTATGCTGGAAGCGTACGAATACGGGGGGCACGTGCATTTAACACTGAGTAAATGGGCATCTCTGCAATAAGTATTGAAACCGAATAAATGTAATTGACCACTATGTTAGCTGTAACCGTAATTCCTTCCTCTTATTGCTGTACAGTAATTTCGACAAGCAGAAAGTACTAGAAACATCTCGCAGTAAGTATTTAAGGCCTAAGATAGGGCATCTGCTCTCAGTTGTTCAGTTAGCTGCTGCTGTTATTGTTGCGAGTTCAGCGTGAAATCGGATTCTCTTTCTCATTAGGTACGCTTTGCATTGCGTTGTGTTTTACGTTCTTAGTAGTTTGTAGTGTAGCCGCGTGATGCTGTGAACACTTGTACGAATACTTCTGTGGAAAATTCCAGAGTTTTGAAATATTTCTTTTGATAATAAATTTTTATTAACCTATTATCCTATTATTGGACTTGTGCATTCAGTCTAATATGAACCCGTACGCACACAGCAATATCTTTAGAATTTCCGATACACAGTCTCGTGCGCTGGAAATAATTTTTTTTTCCGTACAGTGTTGCCATTGCACGCTTTATAACCAAGGGGTTTCAGAAGATTATAAATAAATATTTTTCTTATTTATGAAAAAATACTTATCAGCAACATTGTGAGTTTTCTAAAAATGTAGTTTCAAGAGGTTGTGTTCCATTTCAGGCTTTCCCAGTTAAAGCGTTTTTAAAAATCGTGCCATTTCAGTCAGTCTCGATAGCAAAAATATTTCCGCTTTCAGCCTTTTCATTCACGACCAACTCAAAAGCGCGATAGAAGGTCCCGTGGCTGTGAAATATGTACAAGGTGATGTCACAACAACGTTTTTAGCCTTCAAAATTAGTTTAGGCGCTACTTACATAAACCATTAATGAAATTGGTGATTACATTTAACACAGAAAACAAGATGTTTTTAAAATTTGATTACAGTTCGGTATTATTATTATCTTGAATTAGAATTATGTCTATTACTAAAGAATAATCGCGGCTAAAATATTTTGAGAAGTCTATATCTTGAAGATTGAAGTACTGAAAGTGAAAATTGAAATACAGAAAGCGAAAAATGAAAACCTTTGAGGATTTGGTTATCATTAAAACTGCATTAAAAATACAATGCTGCATGAAAATTATCAGTAATACAGCTATGGCAGTTTTTAATAACATACATTCATTATATTACAGATTTTTAAAAACGTGATTTTTATCATTTACAGCTTATTGCGCCATAGATAGGAAAATTATTTTTTTTACAAACATCTTCCAAACGCAGTTACTATGCGATATTAAATCAAAGGTTATGCCTTCTTGTCCAGCTGAAATAACTCTTATTTATGCATCTTGAGAAGAAGCCTCTCTTTTTCGGTTTTCCTTCTTTCATTTTTATTCCGAAGTAACTTAAAATATACGAATGTTACCTCCAATGTCTTCCCACGAACAATAAAGAGAAAAACTGATATTTTACGATTTTCCGTGCTGGTGTCTGTAAATGAAAAAAAATACCTGTCTGGGCGTAATGTAAGATCTGAAAGCGTTGAGATTCCCCTCCCCCCTTTTTAAGTTATTTAGTTTTTCATATCAATACCTGATTTTTATTTCCCGAAAACACTCCATAAGACTATTTAAGTAACAAACGAATCGCATTATAATTATTATGCCTACTTTATAACAGTTATTATAAAAAGAAATTAATTGTACCTTTTATTACCTTTACAACAATCGCACTTTAAATCTTAATACGTCGTAGTTCTTCATGGTTAAAATTAAACAAAACTCTAGCTTTATCGGAGTTGATTTTATAACAGTTGTAAGGTATTTATTTACGTTACCTAACCAGTTATTTTACGTTAGATACCTTTAATGCCATTCTCCCCTTCCGTTTCCCTGCCAGATTGTTAAATTTATCTCGCGGGTATTCAAATAAGGTAGAAAGAGATGGTATTCAAAGAGAAGTTTTAAATGGCTTAGACAGAACGTGTTCCGCTTGCTGAAAGCCCCGTTACCAGTAGAAATTCTACGATAACAGTCTGTTTTCGGCTTTGTTTTACTCTTGCCAATGGTGCTTATCACATTGGTGTAGATTTGAGCCACTTTGTGCGTTAATCATTTTTGCGTAGCCTTTGCTAACTTAAAGACTTAGTTTAATTTAATTTGAAATTCTATTATTTTGAGTTATGCCATAAATGCTGGCTGGTTTTGTAAGATCGAGAAGTGAAACAGTCTGTTTGAGTTCTTAATAAAAGGGTCTTTTACACCCTTCTTACGTTCTCTGTTTTCTTACAAGGCATAGCAATAATTTCCTTGAGCCTTGCACAATCTGGACTTAGTGTATACTTCCCAAGAATGTAAGACTCTATAAAGTTCTCAATATTAGAGCTTTGTTACCACCAAGCCGATTTTCACCCGCGCAAGCTGGATTTCAGATTCATCATCCCGATAGTAATTTGTGTGATTTTTCGTAGAAATTGTGGAATTATGATAAAATAAAACAAATTTGCAAAACTCTTTGCGATTACTTTATTTTAACGAATAATGAATAGAACTTTATCTCCACGAAATTTATTCCAAGGCCAGGGGTGTCAAAAATGTAACTTTGAATTTCTAACCTGCAAATATCGTAAAATGAATATGACAGTTTCGGTTCAAAAGCTTTTAATCATTCAGGGTAAGTAAACAAGTTATGAATATGTGTATACACTCGTGCGCAAAAATAAGAGATATTGCACATTATGTCAAACTTCTGAGAAACTAATGGACAGATTTTAATGAAATTTCGTAATATAGACGTTTATAACAGAGAAAGAGAAGTACAATTCAAAAATCATTTTATGTATGCATGATCATTAGAAAAGCTTATAATTCAGGGATGTACAAAATCCACGCAGTGATATCGAACTGAAAATGAGTCTAGTATGGGATATGGTGCCCACTCGCGCCCATCAGGTCGTGTAGTGTGACGGCATATTGGACAGAAAGCAGCTGAGCAGGCCCTTGGCAGTCGATCCCACTCCTGTAGCAAGTCAGTTTCAACTCCGAGATGGTTCTCGGAGAGGGATGATGGAATGAAATTATCCTTCCAACAACGTCCCAGACATGCTGTTTAGGGTTAAGGTCAAGTGATCTGGCTAGCTAATCCATGAGGCGAACATCCTCCCTTTCTAGGTTATGGTGGACCAGCTGACTCCAGTGCGGGCGGGCATTGTCGTCCATTAACAGAAATTCAGGACCAACTGCGCCCCTGCAAAGTCGAACATAGGTCTCTAAGTTCTCCTCGCTGTACCTCACAGAAGTCAGGGAACATTTGTCAAATACATGCTACGGCTGTCCAACTTAATTCCTGACCAAACCACTATACCTCCACCACCATAATGACCCTTTTCCTTGATCAGGAAGGAATGGTAGCGTATTCCAGGCTCTCTCGAGATAGGTGACAGGTGAGTGCAGGGTCCGAACACCCGGGTGGCTTTCACCGACTATTCGGGTATCGTCCGGATCCCGCAACTGTCCAGAAAAACAATATCACAAACAGGGGCAGATTGTGGAAGACAGACGTATTACGGACTCTTACAAAACCAATGTTTATTATATAATGTATAAGAATATATGGATACTTACATCAAAAAGTGCTGTTACTATGTTGAATTACCACAGCAGTAATACTTCTTTATACATTAACAGTCGACGCAGAGACGATGAGTATCAGGGTCCAGGATGAATCTCGACTTATCTGCAAAAAAGCACGGTGCTCCACTGAAGTCTGATCTAAGGCGCATGCTGTCTGCACCATACTAAACACGCTGTCTTGTGTGCTGCAGTGAGTGGAAAGCAAATAACGGGTCTTCTGGCATACAATCCTATCTCATGAAGACTTCACACAACTTTAGACCGTGAAACTCGGGCTCTAATGGTAGCATACAGCTTCCGTGAGAGCTGTGAAGCTGCGGCACTCCTGTGTATGGATCTTGATCGACCTTGTTCAGATCTTCTTGATATGCATCCAGTATCCTGAAAGTATTTTCACTAATTTCAGACGATAATGGGCGTTGCACTGAGCTCTGTATCCACTTGCACTTGTGACTGGCCTGCCTCCAATTTACCGACAATTCCCCATCTCATTCCGTCAGCTATGCGTTCGTGGCTACTCATTTTACATATCTTATAAAATTTACCCAATATCCGATTTTGTGTCAAATACCTATGTTAGAACAATGCTACATATAAATCTAATACATTTTCTAAGTTGCGCTTTCGAACATGAAACATGAAAAATGTAATTTGAATTTTGTGAATCGGCTCAGTAGGACGGGAGATATAGAACTGTCCCTCCCCCCCCCTATTTCTTTTTTTTTCCGCAGTGTACAGTTGCTCCCAAAAGTGTTCGTACACTTCCGCGTTTCAGTGAAATATTGCTTTATTTATTAATCAAAATTAAAATTGTTCGAAAAGTGGTCTGCATGTTCAGAAAAGCAAAAATGAAGCCATTAAAATGCATAGAAGTATTCCATAAAATCAGATACATACTAACGAGTTTCTTTTTTGTATAAATAATAGTTTTCTTAATTTTTTTAAACAAATGGTTTACTCGTCACCACTCGTTTAAAATTCAGAACTTACTAAATATTCTAATTAGATGAAAGAGCAACTTTATACTAATACCAGTATCGCTTTTGCTAGTCTCGTGTCAGCCGAAATAGAATCAGATTATAGCAGTCAGATCATCTTAAGAATTATGCCAAAGGCTCGTTGTCAAAAGAAGGATAATGCGCACAATGCCGAGCGAAAATTAGGTTTATATGAATGATGAATGAAATCAAATGAAAAATAAATGCAAGCTTCTTATGTCTACAATCTGGAATTTCGAAATCCATCACTGTTTTCCCGCAGCATTTGATTGCATTAGATTATTCTGTAAAAATGATAAACCATGTATAATTTATGGTTGATTAAGGTTTATTGCTGCTAATAAACTTAAGAATTTTCCTTTACATAAATTATAAAGCTACTTATTCTATTAGCAGGTGAATTTTTTTACTATTATCTGAAATTTTTATTAAGGTTAGTCCATTTGACTTTTTTTTTTATCAAGAAGAATTTTTGAAAGTGAAATCATTTAAAAACCGGGGTATAAACTGGACGTTTGAAACGAGATTCCTGAAACTTACGTGTCAAGCGTCGAAAAGTGGGTTACAGCGCTTTTTCTGCAAATTCTTAAAGTGTGCGAACACTTTTGGGAGACACTGTGTGTTATTTAATTACAAATATTTCCTTGAAAAAAGTTATAAAAAATTACTTTTACTACCTTGTAGAGTCATTAGGTTTTATTTTTGAAGCAGGAGAAATGAAAATGCCCCTGCCCTTTGAAAAAATGAACAATGCCCTTGCTGTGACTCGAACCTTGACCTCTAGAATACGCGTCGAGTGTGCTAACGTTACACCTCAAAGGCATGCTGGAAGGATGGAGAAAATACCTTATAACCCCCCTTTTAAAGGGTGACTGGATATTAGGGAACCCAATCACAAAATCCTGGTAGTGATGAATTACTGTCCATCACCTTTTAGATCGGGCGTCATTGGTCATTAGGTTTCTTTTTTTTAAAAGCAAGAGGCGTGAAAAATGAGCAGTGCCCTAGCCGGAACTCGAACTTGGATCTCTCGAATACTCGCCGAGTGTGCTACTGTTACACCACGAAGGCATGCTGGAAGGAGAGAGAAAATACCTTGTATGCTTCCCTTTTTAAAGGCGACACGGGATTAAGGGACCCAGTCACCAAATCCTGGTAGTGACGAATTAATGTCCACCACCTTTTAGTTCACTGTAGAGACAATAGTTTTCTTTTTGAAACAGGAAACGTGAAAAATAAGCAATGCCTTCGCCAGGATCGAGCATGGACTTCTTTAATGCCCGCCGAGTGTGCTACCGTTACACTACGAAGGCATGCTGGAAGGAGGGAGAAAGTACCTTGTAATCTTCTTCACTTACACAGCATGAAAATAAATGTGATTCAGCCTTCGAAAGGTTGACGAAATTTCCTTATTTAAATGTTATCTGATTCTCTTTTGTTCATTGTGGAATGACCTTATAAGAGATCGTTATCTCAATTGAAAATATTCTTTAAAGGAAAGAAACATAGCCAGATTGTTGTCCAATCACAGTTTTGCTGCATTTAAAGTAAGAATGAATCTACGAAAGTTCAGACTGAAACAGATAAGCAATTCATAAACAAATAATTTAAAAAGCTGCATTTAAAGGAAAAAGTAGAATCAGATAATCGACCGCAAATACAAATAGATAATGCATAAATAAAGGTCTTTATATTTATAACAGAAAGCAATTTTTGTTATGGCATCATGGTATATTTGGTAAACAAATCTATTTGGCAGAAGTAAGAGCTGTCTTTTGAATTCTTTCAAGCAGATCGATTTTTGAAACTTTGTTTATGTCTGGACGTATAATATAGAGTATTATTAACCTTTTTGAAGATCAGACGCTGGCACGATCAGCAGGCTAAAAAGGTTATCATAAAAAAGAAATATATATATATATATATATATAATATTCTACATAAATCCAGCTAAGAGAATTTCATGGGTCCAACTAGCAACTAAGACTAACTGAAATGAATCTGCTGTTATGGCTTTTAAAGTTTGTTAAATTATAACAAAATAAATTTTAAAGAAAAATTAAGTCTTATTTTATGACAAAACTGTCTAATTAAATTAAGTCTAATAAAATTAAGTCTTATTTTATGACAAATGTCTTCTGAACGACAAAATACTGCCGCGTGGAAGATAAAAATACTTTAATTCAGATAGTAGCAATATATTTCTTTAAAATCATGAAATCTGTCTATTAAATTCGAAAGACTTTATATTACGTTTCACCGAGTGGTAACAAAAAACTTTTATACTGCTGAATTTTTGATGAAGAGCTCTTTAAATTCGCACAAATTAAGAAATATATATAAAACAAATTCAAAATTCCAGCCTGGAGGACTACACGTTGTTCAAAATTTGGTGGCTCTAGGCGCCGCCTTTTTCCAGAAGGCGAGGAACATACAAACATGCATACATATGTATAGATTCTTCATTATTTAATAAGAATAGATGATAATATAATTCCTTTGCTTATGTTTAATTCCGCTGTAATTTGCATTCTATTTTGGAATTTATTGCTTATAGGTTTCTCCTCGACTTTCAGCATCCAGCAAAGGATATCACACACGGCATACTTTTGCTGTATGCGATAAGATGGATATTATCTAAGGAGCATAACAGGAGTATAATTGAGGGCTTAAAATACATTTCAATTATGCATTTGTAGAAAATGCGACATTGCAAAGATATGAAGATTTTACTTATTTGAAGTCCGAGTTTGAATTACTTTCATTTCCATTAAAAAGGAACATGAATTATGGACCAGAAAATGCATTAAATGGAGCTAATTAACTTACAGCGTGATATAAATTTTATTCAAGGATTCGAAGACAGAGATTTTATAAACTTTAATTCATTCGTTGCCAAAAAAAAATTTTGGCTACGAATTTTTGCACTAAGAATAATTACTTTGCTTGGGAACACATTTATATGTGAACATTCTTTCTTCACAATTAAAAATTAATAAGAAAAGGACCCGAATGACCGAAGATCTTCTACAAAGCGATTAAGATAATTTATAGCAATTTCTCTCCAAGGCTGCAAACTTTATCAGAATCGAAACGTCCTCAAATGTCAAACATTAGTGAGTGATAAAGATATTTACAATTATTTATTTACAAAAATCTATTTTTATTTATGTTGTGGGGTTTTATCTATTTAATTCAATGTTCAATCTTAGAACCCCACAAACAAGTGAATAATCGCTTAAGTGTGAGAACAAACACGTAAGACTTAAGAAGGGTTAACTACCTTTTATTTCTCAGAATAAATACAACAACTCTTAACTCGGAACGTACACAAAGCCTCCACTTGGGCTTAAATAATTATGAAAGTAAACTAATCTAAGCTTAACTAAAGCTATCTGAAAGATATAGCCGAAGCTATCAGGATTCTAAGTAGTTGACCCATAAATATTAATTAAATCGGCGAAGACAAGTAACGGCCTAAAGTATGGCCGAGCGTAGTATCTAAGAGAGAACGTAGCCAAAAGGCAAACGCGCTCTAGTCAGGAAAATCAGACTTCCTCTCTCGAAGTCGGTGAAACATCTACTTAAATAGTACTCTTACTCATTTGCATTAACAGCGTTTCTGAAATTACATTCTGGTAGGAAATTGTAAGCTGAAATTAGAATGATAGGAAAGAAGCATAACTTAAAGTAACCGTTAATAAAATTAGGATAAACCTTACAATGTGTTGAAGAAAAGTTTAATAAATAAGAAAAGAAACTAAATGGTTATTATTTACTCTTACTCAAGTTTTGTTCCACTTGGTAAATTTTCTCTGGAAACTTAGTAAGTTTTCATAATTTGCTTAATGTCTTGTTTGCTTAATAATAATGTCATCCAAAACTGATGACTTCTAGATGTAGTTCAAAGTTAAACAAATTTACTTGATAATTAATTGAACATGTTAGAATTATTTGAAAATGCCAGTCTAAGAGCTTTAGCTGTCAGCATATTTGAATTACAAAATGTAACCGACAAAAATTCCTAATGGATGCAAACTTCAGATTCCACATAAGTATGTTTTTTTTTCCTTTGTGATATTATTATTATTATTTATGTATGTTTTGATAAATGTTTAATAAGAGAATAGTGACTTAAAATATTTTTTATTTTTTTTTAATAAAACTTTTCATTTTGTTAAAAAAAAATTGCCCTGTTAGCAGTTTTCAGACAGTGCATTCGGCTCGCGTGCAATTTGAGACCACTGTTTTAAACAGTCCTAATAAGGAGAAGTTGCTTTTTGGCTTCAATATACGAAATGGTCTCCGTTTTCCGAACTCAGGCAGTATTCAAGATCTTCTGCGCTAGACCTCAACGAATAACGATAGCGGCATTGATTCCAAATAATTTTATTCAAATTGTCTGGTATGAGAACTATTTGATAAACTTGAATAGAAAGTTCGCACGCAACTCATGAATTGACGGAACTGAAGCACAGAACAGGAAACCAAAGGCACCTTAGAATCGAAAACGTAGCCATTGAAATACGGAAAGCATAAAGCACCTTGATAATGACTGCTTTCGCTTATATAGCTGAGTTTCATGACGTCATATTTCAGGGCCGTGACAAGTAGGAAATGTAAATTTCCAACATATTTAGTTTCCATTATTAGTTAAAAATTATTTTATCAATTTATTAGTATTTACCTTTTCTAACAACCTTCCCGAGGGCTTCGGGACTTCTGGTTTGGGGAATTAATGTCAGATACAAGTGATAAAATTTTACGGTTCTCTTACCACATTTTCTTACTAAGATCATTTACAAATATATGGAATTATTTTAAATATTGTATAAGAAAATAAATAAATAAATAACATAATTACATACGCTGATGATCGTATTCAAAAACCTTCTTGCGAATAAAATTTTTAAAAACCAAATTATAGTTTCGATTTTTAAAAGAAATTTTATATGACACCCAAAACTGATAAGTTCTAGATGTATTGATTTTGATTCAGAAAAGTCATGAACATGATTTTAAAAGAAATAAGGGAATGAAAAAAAAACAGCATTGTCATTTTATGATGGGTACGTAAAGGATTATGGGAAGAAGGAGAAAGTTCTTGGCCTGAGAAAAAAGGTACCTTGGTGAAACACTTTTTAGGCAGTCGAGACCAGTGGATTTACATTCCACTGAACAAGTTTTGAAGAAGTTTGATTTCTTCCCATGACTCTTCTCGAAATCTTTATGAGCTAAGAATATGTCTGTCTGCTCCGTGAGTAGTAAGGCACAGGTTGAAATAAGGCCGGCGCCTCTGCATCCATCTAGGCATATTTAGGTATCGTCGGGTCTTGCTAAGTATCTACTCCAGATGTAATTCCGAGAGAGAATATCCCAAGTGAGGTCTCTTTCTCTACCTCCAACCTCTTGAGAGATTATCTCCTCGCCGTATAGTTTCAGTGTCTCTTCGCCGTGTATTTTGAATGTTTCCTTGCTGGGCTCTATGCCTTCTCTGAGATTCAAACCCGCGCCCTTCGGTGCTCCAGTCAGCGACACTAACCACTATCCCATCTGAGGTCTCCGTGAATAGACACAAGTACTCCAAATCGTCATACACCAGATACACGATCTTATTCTTCGGGTGAACTGTCAGGCATGTGTTTCCAACTGCGGTTGTCATAATCCGTGCAGATAGATCTCCATTAAACAGCGTTTTGCCGCCAAAAATCCTTTATGTTTGTTTACTACTTGAATTATTCACTGGTCATTTTCTTCGCATTTCTCCACAGTAGTGGTTTGTCGTGTACACCTGAGTATCTAAAAATTTCAATGAATTCGAATGATTACATTTCTTTTTATCTATTTTTTCCCCATTTTGTTGCTTGGCTTTTGAACATCAGGATGTAATATAATATAATATACGAGTGTGCCGCAATTCTCCTGGCCGACAATAATCGGCCTCATGGTTAACGTAGCACACCCAACAAACAAAAATACAGTTAAAAGATTAAAACAGAAAATTAAAACACAGATTAAAACAAAAATACAACTAAAAACATCAAACCAATAAGCGCATATTACAATGGTACTTCCGCATATATGATTAACCCGTACTATATCCTTGGACTTACGAACGTTGAAAAATATTACGGCTGTCTCCCTAGAGGAAGTACGTCAACGAATGACAACTATTGCCTGCCATACCACAATAAGCTGTTTCTCCCTTTTTGGCGTCAAGGCTGTTCTCCGAACAATATCCTATGTATATATATATATATATCTTACTTAAATGATGCACTGCACATGATACTTACTATGCATAAAGGTTTTCCTGTTATCCGGGTCAAAAACAATTTTTCAATATATTTTAAAATCTCCGGTCTTTGCTTGGAAATCAACCTCTTGAGAAAATTTTGCAACGTCTTTATTTTTCACAGTCGTAGACACCATCGTACTTGGCATACGGTACGCAGTCGCTGAGTTCCAGATACGAAGTCATCTTCATACTTACCAAAAATATCTTTTCGCCTCCATGCTGATCTTAACAATTTTCTTAGCTGCTTGACTCTTCTCATTAACTTTCCTGAAACTCATTATTAATGCATTTACAAAAAACTTACACGAAAAACTCAAAATCACTTAAAAATTCACAGTTATAATGCATGTTGTGTACTGCATAGTAACACCAGGCTCAGAGATGCTCAGAGAAGTTTTGTAGAAGAGAAGTAATTTTTTTTAGCATTGTCTCGAAAGAGGTGAGCAGTTGTAGTGCGCGTATCGTGATTCATCGAACTCGAGGCATATTCCAATTAAATGTATACCAAGTAATCTTCCATATAAAGTTTCGCGTCCGGACAGGATGTATATCAAGTTGGACATACTAAAAAGCAAATGGTATACCGACAAAACACTATATTTGTTTATTAATACTTAAATTATTATTATTATAGATAATAAATAGAAATAAGAAAAAGTATTTTAATTTCGGAACATTTTAGTGCCCGTCCACGGGGCTTACATTGAACCTTTTGAGTCACGTGATTTCAATGATGCCGTATGAATTCATCTTTGTCGTGAACCTATTCTTACTGTTCGATTTTACAAATCAGAGGTTCAACAAATCCTTTTGAAGTATTAAAACTCCCGCCCCCTACTCTAGAAAAAGAAAACCCTACTTTGAAATTTCACTGCCTGGCAATGCTGCGAACTTTCAGCACATTTAGCCTTCATAAACCATTGTTTACGAAACGAAATTTAATACTTAAGTATTGTGTGTTTGAATTTCATGTTTACCGACTGACAGAATGGAAGATCAAATGTCATTATTATCACTTTTGCTTTTAGTCTAGGGGGACGATAAAACTAAATTTTAATTTGTGATGCTCAAACAGGTCATGGCAGACACCTTTCGTCCGTCCAATTGCACATTCAGAATTCCGAAATCTGTTATTTTAATTCGAAGAGGAGCTTTTTTATTTTCATCTCCAACGACTATTTTTTAATACCTTGAAGAAGTGTTTATGGTTTTCAGTAAGTGGATTTCGTGTTCTAGCAAGTAAAAAGTGTCGCTACTTTAGGAAAATATTAGCCGCAAACCTCGTGTAGAAGCGATCCAGTGAAATAAATATGCAACTATTCTCCAATAATTCAGTCTCTTCTTTATTAAATAAATACACTTCCATGAGGCATCTGTTTATGAAAACATAATATCATAGCAACACTTTCTTTGACCGTTTGGCTTCGCAATTTTGAAAATATTCTTTTAAATATCATATTTTATGTACTATTTCATTAATTTCTGAGAATGAAAAGGTTAAGTTATAGACATGTCCAATGTCAAGAAGATTCGGTATTTTTTATTGAAAGACTGTGTATATTTCTAATTCTTCGTCTCAACAGCAACTATATAGAGTATTTCTCACACATTTCCCCTCGTTTTTAACTAATTTTATTGTCCTAAAATCAAGAGGGAAAATTACGCGAGTAATTTAATTTCCGAAGGACGCGTTTACAGTAAGAATATAATAAACGAAAAGTGGTCATAGATTAACTACAGATGAGTATTAAAATATTATTTCTTTAAAAGAAACCGACATTCTAATAAGAATGCATAGTAATATTTACATTAACTAACAGATACTGAGACGGACATTTCACGCTCAGTTACCTTGTAAAGTTCCAGGGACACCTCACATGAGTCTTAACCGCAGTTCCTAAGGGGAACATCACATAAAAGAAGGAGAAGGGGCGAACAAAAGACAAGGATTTCGAAAAATGGAACACATCGGCATTAGAAAAGGCTACTAGTTAGTTGGCGAGTTAGTGAGTTGGCATGTTAAAACAGAAGTAAGGGGAAATTACACGTTTTAAAAATTTCTGAAGGGTGAGAACACCTGCTGCATCCCAATAGCTTAAAGAAAAATCTTCACAAAATGCGTTTCAAATAATGAATGCAAGGGAAAATAAAATGGCTGAAATGCTAATGCAGATATGCTAATACAAATTGAATACGCTGAATAAAAGCAAATAATCAGGAGAAAACAATTTACCAAGAAAGTAGCCATCAAAGGGCACACTGTTGTACAATACTTGAAGTGGAAAAGTATATGAATATTTTTAAAATTTTTAGAACCTAGCGCTAAAAGGCTAAAGGGAAAATACGTCAGGAAATACAGTACCCGTATAGCAGAAAGTACGTACACTGCTCCCCCCTCAAATGGGGGACAGTTCTGTATCTCCCGATCTATTGGGCCGATTGACGAAATTCAAATTGCATTTTTCATGTCTCGAAAGCTCGACTTAGGATATATATTAGATTTATATATAGCATCACTTTAACATAGGTATTTTAACACAAAATCGGGCTTTTTCTGAAAAGGCATGCCATTTTTTTTTCAATATTTCGATTGTAAGTCTCAAATTATGCCTAAATATTAAATTTTGTAAAATTTAGTGTGAAACTTCCGGAGAAATTTAAAAACTTATCTTGGCGCATTTTTTTCAGTTTACGCCAAGAATAATTCACTTGACGAACTTCTTAATTTATAACAACCTACTTTGCTTTCCTTTTTTTCATTGCGCACGAGTGGAAAAAGGTCATGTTAATTACTTTCAAATAATTTTAACAAAGTACGTAAACAACATTTGACGTTATTACTGCTTGTAACAAATATGCTAAATTTCAAAACAAGCCAGTATGTAAATTCACGTATATCTTAGGAAATTTTAAATAAAAGACTCTATTTTTTTTTTTTTTTTTTTTTTTTTTTTTATAAAAATATATCCACTTCAAGATGTTAAAAAATTTATAGGTTATGATATAAAAATCTTTTTGAAAAATTTATGAAAAACATTAAAAAATACAAATTTTAAAAATAAATCATAAAAAATTCGCGAATTATATTTGAATTAAACCCAAATTTCGAATTCTGGAAGAAGGAATCAAGTAAGTTTAATAAAAAAAAGTATTAATAAATATATATCAAATTCAATTAACATGGAGGAGCTAACATTTTGAGAGCTAATTTTTTGAAAACTACTCGTGCGAGTTTTACAAAACTTGGCAGCTTAGCATAATTTGAGTCGTAGAATAGAAATATGGAAAAAAATGAGCATGTAATTTCAGAAAAAGTCGGATTTTGTGTCAAAATAACCTATATTAGAACACTGCTATATAAAAATCTAATACATATCGTAAGGTAAGAAAAACGTTAAGTTGAATTTCGTCAATCGGCCCAGTAGAACAAAATTTTAGCTTCTGAATATTAATTGAATTTGATATATATTTATTAATTTGTATAGAAACGCGTTTTGAAATTTGGCATATTTCTTATAAGCTATAAAAACGCCAAATATAGTTTATGCATTTGTTAAAATTATTTGAAGGTTTGAAAGAGGACTTTTTTACCGCTCGTGTACAATGAAAAAAAGGAAAGAAAAATAGGTTGCTAAAAATTAAGAAGTTCGCGAAATGCGAAAGTCGCGAAAGTCTTGGCGTAAACTGAAAAAAGAAAAAAAAAAAGATAAATTTTTAAATTTCTCTAAAAATTTCCCACCAACAATTACAAAATTTAATATTTAGGCATAATTTGAGTTATAAAATCGAAATATGAAAGTAAATTGGGTGTTATTTCAGAAAAAGTCCGATTTTGTGTCAAAATACCTCTGTTACATTAATGCTATATAAAAATCTAATATATAGCCTAAGTCGCGCTTTCGAGACATCAAAAAACGCAATTTGAGTTTCGTCAATAGGCCCAGTAGAACTGTCCCTCCTCACCCTTACCCCACCTTCTCCCCGCCCCGCGGTGTACAAAAGTTTTCTAGTTCTAAAACATTGTCGGAAAAAATATCGTGGTGAAAAAATGAAGCTGTATACATGACAATAACACGAGTTTCTGGACCTAAAAAAAGTTAAGCAACTTTTCGCAAAAGAAAAAAATAAATAATGTTTTATTTCTGAAAAAACGTGAAAATTAATGCTATATATAGCAGTTAATACAGTTTTAAACTCATTATTTTCCTTTCTTGATCTTTTTAGACTATATTTTTAAAGGAATATCTAATAATATATTTTTATGGAATAGATTAATTAATTAAGTTTCATGCTTACGTTTTCAGCAAAAATGTGTTAGTTAATAAAAAAGTACGGATTGTAGAGGTAAAAATATTACTTACTTCGAGTCAAATGAAGCTGTTAGGGTCAGAAAAGCACGATAACGTTATTTAACCATGAGGATAACGTTATTTAACCATATTATTTTGTAAAGCTATGTTTTGAAACTGCGCAATTTTTGTATCGCTTTATTTTCTACCATGATGTTTTGGAAATGCGATGTTTTCTGCTTGCTATCTTTTCTCCCAAGATGTTGATGTTTTCTTGTTGCATTATTTTCCCCACGATATTTTCTTTCCATATATTTTCAGCGGACACTATTCAGAAGTACCCCAGCTGGGGCACAGCTGAATTTAATCCCTGCCGTTACTTTAAACTTTACAAACGGATATCTTTCAGATACACTCCGCCTAGCTGATAATTTTGTACAATGCACAAAATCTAAGTCGACTCATCTTTTTCCTACAGCCCACCAGTGGCCGAGTGGTAAAGTAGCTGAACACTGGTAGTTCGGTTGCTGGCTGCATGGGCGTTTCTTATGTATAACGTGTATAAAACCCAGTTTCCCTTATAAAGTTCTCCACGAAGGCATCCCTTCCTTTAGGTAGATAGCCCTCGAGCTTTTGCCGTAATCACATAAACCAAACCAACATTTTTACTACATTTGCACAAATGCAGTAATCCAGTGCGGTAATTTTTCAGTCGAAAAAATGCTAATGCGAAGATTACAAGGGGTCAATATGTAATGTTTTAGTTAAACTAACAAAGTTTAATTTAATTTAGGCTTTTCTATCTGTTCTCATTTTTAACTTCCCGTTAGAAGAAGCGCGCGTTTTAGCTTTATGCTAATTTGAAGTGGAACCAAGGAGTATTTAAACCGGAGGTAGAAACCTCTCAATGTGAGTGAGCTTTTAGTCTCAGACCACGGTCACGCTATTCGACGTTCTCCTGACTAGCTAGCATTTAAATTCTAAGCCATAGCGCTTTACGTGATTGCTTATTGAAGTAATTCCAAGTGCGTCAGTATTAGTAAATCTTGCTACGCACCATTTAGTCTAGAGGCCAACCTCGCGTTATAGCTCTGTGAGCAACGACTAATTTAATTTCTATTTAGTTTTAGTTTAAATTTGATTGTTCATTTTAGACCCAAGCGCGGTCTCTACTTTCTGTATCCCTCCCGAGTTGGGAAGTGGTTGTAAATAATTTGGATTTAATAAAAGAGGATTTTAAATCCCTTTCAAGTGCCGTTCTTCTACCACTGAATCACAATATTCTACCACAGAACATAGCTGCATTCAGCTCCCTGTTCCAGATCAGGATTTAAGGAGTTCACGAAGATGTTTGCCAAGAATATGCACCGAACACTCAGTCCTGACAAATATTTTTATTTTATATTTCGTCCTGGAAATAAATGCGCGGACATTACACGAGCGTATTTGATAATCATTTATTTAGAAGCATAATACTTATGTTATTCCCCCTTCCGACATGAACAATTACCAATTTAATTTGCTTAAGGAATACTGGAAAATTTATTTCGACGAAATCGTTTCCTACAACAATGCGTCGATTCAGTAATCAAATTGAAACTGAGAAATGCATTCTCATATCACTGATAATAAATTTTACATGCGAATTTTATCTCCCTTTAATTGATTTACAGCTCAAATTAATACATATAAATGCGAATGGCTAACTGACTGCGGTAATGAAACTGTCACCGGCAGCGGAATTCAAATTATCCTAGTAATCATCAAGGAATTATCGATTTCTCGTGTGGAAAAGACATCACGCAAAGGATGTCACCAAGGTTCATAGTTGCATAGTCTAGGATGGTTAACAAATGATATGCTCGTAACTCTATGTAATAAGAAAATGAATTTTATCGCAATTAATTATTTTTTAGTATTTACTACGAAATGAGAATATGCATTAACAAATTGGAAATCTTAGACTATGTAATCTAAATCCCAATAATTAAATGAATGACTATTTCTGGTTCAGTTAGAAAGCTACTCGTCCGACTCTAAGAATCGGAAGAAATAAAACAAAGTTGTTGAAGATACAGAAAATCATTCATGAACGACGGTTAAGGTTTTTATGCCTTTAGTTAATTTTCATGCAATAGTTGTAGAATTATCTTGTTTAAGTGCCGCTGATCCTGATGTAGCCGCCATTTGTTTGCATTTGAAACTCTTTAGTAGAATAGTGAATTAAGTCAGATTTTGCACCTTCGGTGTAGACTTCGGTGTAGTTATCCAAAGTATTCACTCTTGGTAGATGTTAAGCGAATTATCGCAAGTCTAAAGTAGCCACTGAAACTCTGGAAGGGTGTAAAAGACCTTTTATTTGAAACTACATTTATTTGTGCTTACAACACAACCAACCACTTGTAGCGAGGTAACTTAAAGTAACAGTAAATAAAATTTAAAATTTAAATTCAAATGAACCGGTAGCCGAAGGCTACACAATCAATTTAAAGCGAAGTTGGCTCAGAACTTAACCAGCGTGGAATTCAGCGATCGTCAATTATAATGCAACGCCTAAGACAATAAGTGTTTTATCAGTTTTGCCATTTTTATATATCATGTATATCTAAGAGAGCAACCTAGTAACGTGGCCATGAGAGGCAGAACACGCTCTGTCTTACAATCTCAATCTCTATTTAAACTTAAATACACGTGAACTAAATTTGCATTCTGGCTGGGAAAAAGAAAGAGAGAAATAAAATTACAGATCCAAAATATAAAATAACTGATTAATTAACATAAACTCAAAATTCAAACATAAATAACTGGTTAATTATATAAAATTATATATACAAAATATAATAAATATATAAAAAAATTAATTAACGTAAAGGGAATTCAAAATTCAAACAACTTTCATTTACAATACAGTAGATGCCGCTTAATGCGATGACGGCCTTACTCGGATATTGTTGTCGATTTGACGAAGTTCCGCTGGCTTGTATTCGAAAGCATGGAAAATACACCGCTTATTGCGATCAACAATTTGGTTAATATATTTTTCCCCCCTATGCAACACTTTCACCGAGCATTCCTTTCCAAAGCAAGAAAAAGAAATCTATACATGTATATTTATATTATTTTTTCAATGTATTTTATAATTCAAACGAGAAAAAGTATAGAAAATGTTGATAAATACCAAAAATCGAATAAAAGTAATTATTTATATTCATACATTAAGCATATAATAGGTAAATAAAAGGCTACCTGCATTTCCCCGAATAGGGAAATCTCGCCCTGGTTGAGAAACCCTGGGTTAATATGATCAAACTATTATAGAATGAATTTTTTAAACTCAAATAAAGTCACTAAATAAAAGACAAATTTGTCAAAATAAATTAAAAAATTGCCAAGTGAGATCTCAAGTCGCCAGATATCTTGGTTTCGATTTCAGTCAAACATTTAAAATTAGGCAGAAAAGCGACCTTAATTTGACGTTGAATAACTCAATCGATTTTGAGGGCGATCAGCCAGAAGTATTTCTTTTTCAGAAGCAAAAAAAAGTTCTGCAGATTTTTTTCTTTTCTCTTGGGGGGGGGGTGAAGGCAAAAATTCCGTGAAACCCTCTACAATACACTAAGATCGCTTTTTTACTTAATTTTAAATTTTACTTTGGAAAGTTCTCTTCCCTTTGAGTATTAAGATTAGGGATACAGAATCGGTCAAATAATTTCCAGAAACGGTATGAACTATTTATAAATGAATTTTTGTATTAAAGACATTAGGAATAATTCATATATAAACTTCTGCATTTCCCTTATTAAAATGCTGTGAAAATATTAATTTCTATTTTTCTATATTTCATATTTATTTAAATCTTTCTTTCTATGTGAAAATATTTATTTAAATGTTTATATTTAATTATTTAAATTCCATTCGTGTTTTAAAGAATATTGTTGGACATCGTGAAATGTTGCTATCGGTTAATGGCATCAAAATAGTCGTGGTCAAACGTAATCACATTAAGCGCCACCTACTATTAATGTCGAACGGCAGACATCTTTTTACAGGACATCTTGAGCAGGGAGGAGGGCTAACTAGATGGCTCAGGTTAATGAAAGCTGTGACGAAGAAGTGTTGGTGCCTCTCGGTCCTCCCACGCCATCAACACTGGCGCCCGTCAAATTAAATGAGTCCGAAACACACGGTAGCAGGCGGCACGCGAAAACATGCTTAATGTAAAATGTAACATCTGGGACCACAGATTTGGAGCAAGTCGGAGGCTGAGTAATTGGGAGGGGTATCTTTTTCTCTTTCCTTTTGCTTGTTAGTGAATGATTACATGATTAGCCCAAATATGCCCTTTAGTGGGGTTCCATCTAGTTTGTAACACACAGAAGTTGAAGTTATAATTTTCTCTTAAACCAGGGAAATTCTGTTTCCGCATCCGCTGTTGCGTAATAACATTTCAGTTCATCTGATATTTGAAACAATTTTTACACTTTTATACCTCTGTCAGTGTACTCTAAATATATTTCGGCTGTAAGACAAGCATTTCAGGCAAGGAATTTCTGAAAAATAGGGAAGGTTTTTTTTTTTTTTTTTTTTTTTTATTGGCGGAACTTCGGCTTGGCCACTTCTAAGGCCAGAAGTGGTGGTCGCTTTATTATGGCGGCACCCAATAGGTGGGCTACCTTTGCCTCCTATGAAGGGACAACAGTTAAACCATGCCTTGTCCGAGATTCAAACACGGGCCCTTTCGTATCGCAATCACAAATAAAAATTACCAGACTGTAAAGTTCTTCTCTAACTGGAAACTTGTGTTTAAGACCTGCAGACCTTTCTACACTACTGGCGAGTTATCGCAGAGTCTTAAATAAATCATAAATATTGAAGAAGGCTAAAATAAATTTTTTATTTAGTCTTAAATTAAACGGAACAAACACAACTTGTGTTACAATAAACTTCTGCTACTTTGCGGGTATTTAAATTAACATAACAGAAGGTTAAATTCAAATGCGGGTAGCGTATTCGGGAATTAGGCATAAAATAGACTAGTTAGGCTGGCTCAGAATTTTACTGGCGCGTGTTTTAGAACATCGGCTAGCAAGACAATAAAGCCGGAATATAACTTTCAGTAGAACAGGCGACAATAAGTAATAACAAGACGCGGTTACCAGAAGCTCTTGTCGAAACATTCAAAACTCTCAACTTAGATGCACAAAAACTTAATTTGCAATCTGGTGAGGAACACGGAAAGAATGAGCTATAATAAAGGCTTAAATCATAATAATTGGTTGCAAAATGTGACAAATAATTGTAGCTCAAAAATACTCCAACGTTTATAATGATTCAATATAACTCCATATTCTTTGATAAAACATGTTTATTACACCGTAGACACGTCGAAACTCAATATGTGCATCATTAAATATTACAAAAAAAAAAAAGATGCCTCTTTTTTTTTCTTATATCTCAAAAACACAGTATAAATTACTCTTAAAATAAAACAGAATAGAATAGCAATATCTTGCCAGAACCTAAACTGCAAAAATCATACAGTTACAAAATACAGTCAAAATGAAATTCAGCACGCATCATCCATAAAGAAAAATAAAATGTAAAATAAAATGATATATATATATATATGAAATCTGAAAGGTTTCAGATTTTAAATTAAGACCAAAAGGGCTTTTTTTTTTAACATTTTGTGTGTTACCTTTATATATTAAAGATAGTGTTCTTCGCACTTAAACCATAAAATTCAGTTCAATATCGCACAATAATTTTAAAATGAGCATATCTTTAAAATTTTCGATACACAGTCTCATGCGCTGGAGATAAAAATATTTTTTCTGCACAATGTTGCCATTCTCGCTTTGAAATTCCTGAGTTTGTTAATCAAAAATTCGTTAAAGTGTTACAAAATATGAAATCGATAATAAAACAAATTCCAAATTTCAAATTTCAGCTTCCAGATGCCCATATTCGCAGCAGGATTACGTCGTTCACAAATCGATGGCTCTAGGTATGGTCGTTTTATCACAATGCCAGAAATATATATACATTATGCACATTCTTCATTATTTAATTTCTTTAAATATAATAGAGGGCGATAATATTTGGCGGCAACAATTTGAAAAGTGAAACGACATTTTTAGTGAATCAACGCAAAATGCGAAAACGAAATTAATAGCCCTTCTAGGCAAATTGCTCCTTTGGACTAATAATCACTTAATGCTTGCAACTATTCGCAAGATACAATTTCTCACAATTTCTTTTACTGTGTTTACAGTGTGTGTTCTTATTCTTTATCTTAATTATGGCTTTTGTTAATG
>KK115174.1:0-21939 GCA_000611955.2 Stegodyphus mimosarum
GTTCTGCATCGTGTTTTCATCGGATACTCTCAAATCTACGAACCCGTAAAACGCAACAATAGTATAAAAATATAATATTATCAAATACTGTTAAATGAGCCATAAGGCTCGTATAACAATGACCCAATATAGATTACATATGCGACAAGTCAATGCAAGCGACTTTCATTTTCGCAATTGTTGGGAGTAGGCATATATGTCCAGTTACAAAAATGCTTTAAATAACGTAAACATTCAAGTGCGGCGTTTTTCAAATTAAAAAAAAATCAATTTTATAAGAATTACGAAATCTAACTTTTCATATATTCTTCCAGTTCACACAGTAATATTTAGCAAAAGTTTTAGCTATCCTAAAAAATAAAGTTAAAAAGTTTGATTCATGTACGACAAAGGTCCTCACAGGACAATCTGGTAATTTTTAGCCACATAATACTCTGGCACTGTTTGGCGATTTTATTCCAAGATACCCTGAATTATTATTATTACCATTATTAAGTGGCTACTAGACGGTAAGATGCTCAGATAATAATACTTCCACTATGCTAGGAGTGTTATGGTGCTAGGTCCCACGGTGTTATGTCCGCCCCCTTGGTGCTAGGTGCCATGCTATTGTCCACGGTGCTAGGCCTCATGCTAGGATTCGGACTTCGATGAAGAAAGAACGTTTGTTAACGCAAGTTGTTGTCGTGAGGTAGGAGCCAAAGCTTCTCCATAAAATTTGTGAAAAAGTGTTGCATTCTACTCGTAGCTTTTCACCACCAAAACTAAGATGACAAAATCGGATGGTCAGCACTAGTAGGCGGAATCCATAGCCAACAATAAGCTTACATCGATGGTATCCACCGGAAACATCGAGCCGAAAACTTCGTGGAGGAAACAAGACAAGATGAAAACGTCGTCGTACAAAACACCGCAGGAGAGGAAAAGAAAGACAAAACATCGTGGTTCTAAAATGGCATGAGAAAACACAAGGGCGGTGAAAAATCTCTGTAGTTTTAAAACAGCGTCATACAAAATATCGTGGTAAATATAAAACACTTATAAATCATCGTATGATGATAATTATATCGCAGACATGACGTTCTTTATTATAAAAAAATTAAGTGAGTTTTCGAGTAGTGATTTGGGTGTATGCCGAAAACATCGCGGACAAAAATGTCGCGGAGAAAACAACACAAGTCAAAAACGTCGTGGGGCAAAACATCGTGGAAAAGAAAGCGAAGAGAAAAAAAAAAATCATCGCAGTTCTAAAACATCGCGATACAAAATATCGTGATCGAGAATAAAGAGGTTCAAAAACTTCGCCCTTTAAAAACATCGTTGTAAAAAATATTGTGGTAAAAAATAAAGTATCTACAAATCATCCCACACATGAGGTTTTCAGGTTTTAAAAGTTGTAATTGCATATTCGATACCCAATCTCGCGCTGGAGATTAAAAAATGCTTTTTTTTTCCGTAGAATGTTCCATTGTTCGCTTTGAAATCGTTGAGTTTGTTAATAAAAAATTCGTTACAGTTTTACAAAACATAAAATAGATAAAAAAATTCATATTCTAAATTTGGGCTTCCCGATGCCCATATTCGAGTGGAGGACTACGTTTTTCAAACTTCGATGGCTCTAGGTACGGTTTATCACAATGCGAGAAACATACATACATTTATGCAGATTCTTCATTATTTAATTTCCTTAAATAAAGTTCAGGGCTCTAATATTTGGTGGCAACAATTTGAAAAGTAAAACGCCATTTTATAGTGGTCGACGCAAAATTCCAAAATGAAATTAATAGCCCTTCTGGTAATCTGCCCCTGTGGGCTAAAAAATAGCAAAAGGCTTATACGTAGATTTATAACCGTAATATGTTTCTTAAAAGAATTAATTGTTTCTCAAGAAGGCATGAAGTTCACTATAGACACTGAGATAAAAAATGTGAAGCATAACTTGCGTAAACGTTTAATCAAAGGAAACTACTTTATTAAAAAAGTGTGAGTTTTATCAAAATGCTGACATATCTGAAAATGAATATAATCGTAATTGTGTTAAAAGTATCAAGCAATTTCAATCTTCTGGGCCAAAATTCTGTTATTTAATGCAAAATTCAGGTTCCTTTTTTGGTTCATCATTCTAACTCCTAGGACAAAAAATATATCGATAGTTTAGAATAGGAAATGAATTATGTCTGTAGCAGATTTTTCTGAATGGGTAGTGCTATTGAAATTTGTTAACTTAGATTTAATTTATATGTATAATATCATGATATTTAATTTATTTCTCTGTTTAACAAAAATTATCTCATTTTGAGAAGTTACTCATAAAAATGCGAATACCTTTTCTTTTCCTTAGCGGAACCAGGCGTAAATTTAAATGAATAATTTTATTTTAATAAGGCTGATTTTAATCAATTTCACTATAAAAATTCCAAAAGGAAGCGATAAAATTTTGTCGTAGCTCCAAAGAAACAAAATATATTCTTCGATTGAGGAAAAATGAAAGACTATGTTCGTGTCATGATGGTGGATAAAGGAAGACAAATACTTCAATATATACCACACTTGGGTTCCTTCCATGTTGTTGCATTATATCTGTTGGAGGAACTGCGATAAGGAATGGGAAGGAAGAACTGAGAAATTCTTCCATTTCCATTTTTACGTATTTTGCTTTATTTTATTTTTTGCTCTGCTGCCAAGTTTCAAAATAATCAATAAAAACAGTTTGTAAAGTTATCTGTATCATGTTACGCTAAGTAAATGGTAAGTGTAAAACTATGAAATGATGTACTATGAAATCCTACCATTTACTCTGCAAACAAAAGTCATTATAGCATAAACTTTGGTACTGAGAGGGCATTTTTTGTGGTCGAGCGCAATTCATGTTATTAGGTACTCCAGCGACAATCAATTAAAAACCTTCAGATACAAGTATAATGTTGCTCAAAAATAAATGTACGATAGCATATATAAAGTTTGAAGAAATGTTTTATTGTGATGCTTAGAAATTTCCTAACAATATGATACGACAACAAAACGAAGAGATTGTATTTAACAATATTTGCTCATTGTGGCTTGATGTAAATGTTGCGTTTTAAAATGAGCTGAGAATATAAAGTCACATATATGACAAAATAAAAACCCCATTTGTTACATCTTAAGAAAGTTGAGTTTATGCATACTGCAAGAACATATGATACAGTAAGAAGTTTTAATATTTTCATATTTTCGATGAATTAGTACGCAACCAAGTAGTGCAATATTTTCCCTATCTCCATACTTTACAGCGAGATAAAGCTATGCAGTTAATTAACAAAAAACTGAGTAGCAAATTCCAAAACACATCTGACTTACTAATATTAATTGAATATGAAAATTCTCCAATCTTCTCAAAAATAAAAACATGTAATGCAATGCAAAAACTACATTCGTTGTATCATAAGAAGATTGAATGAATACAGTTGTTAAATTAAAAAGCTTTGACCCAATAATGTTTTGCAGCAGCAGTAAATGTATAATCCAAGAATTGACACACACAGTAAATCTACATGCAACAAAATTAACATCTTCTGGCCTGAGGAAAAGTTTTCAGTCAATTAAACATATCATCAGAAGTATTGGATTTTCTTTAAACGTACAACTACCTACCTACCTTAAATACATTTCTAAAAATCTGGACAATATTTTGAATGCAGCAGTATAAAAAGTATCGCAAAACGTTGTAGAGTAAAGAGACGTGAAAAATGTGCACTTGCTCTCGCCAGGAGTCTAGCCTGGACCTCCAAAAAATGAGCCGAGTGTGCTACCGTTATACCACGAAGGCATGCTGGAAGCAGGGATAAAATACCTTACATACTCTCCCTTTTAAAGGGCGACTGGGGATTAGGGGACCCAGTCGTCAAATCCTGGTGGTGACGAATTATCATCCACCATCTTTCAGTTCGGGGGCCACTTCGAGTCATTATGATTTTTGAAGCAGGAGACATGAAAAATAAGCAATGTCCTCGCCGAAACTCGAAAGTGAGCTTCTCGAATACGCGCCGAGTGTGATACCGTTACACCACAAAAGCATGCTGGAAGGGCGCAAGAAAATACCTTAGGATTTAGTTAACCAAGACGCCGATTATTATCGGCCAGGGGGATTGCAGAGCACTCGTATATTACATTACCTTAAGATTTAGGGGTGATGGAGTGGCAGAAAAATGAAGAAGCATAAAATTTTCATGCAAAATGTAACTGAAAAATTATCCTGCTTTTCTCTGTAAAATACTATGCCGTAAGCTATCAGTGTGTTAGAAATAACAGAAGTAAAATGATAATAAAGGACGCAATATTAGTAGATTTTTTTTTATTATAATACAGTAAAAGTCGTTATTAAGACTTCTGTGGTTCTAAACCTAATCATGAACACAGAGTTAATGAAATAAGATGCATTTAGAAAGAGACAACTGAACGAAATTATTTCCAGTTTGCGCTGTGATTTTATACAGTGATTAAATATCGTTAAATTTCGAAGCAAGCAAAATGCTTAATTATTTTGCTATAATTAGTAGTTTAATTTTTCTTAAATACTTTTGCAATGAAAATTTTTACAACAAGTAAATTTCTTCTTAATTTAAATTTTGAAAGAAAAATTAAAAAGTGTTTCATCATCCTCTTCTTGTTAATTTAGGACTTCTTTCCCCACTTTCTGCCAAATTCTAAATTCTAAATTCTAAATATTGAATATTAATGAAAAATGACAATTTTCTTTACTGTGCTTTTATAATTTGACAATACATTGGGTCATATTACAGCAAGTAATGCAAGTTTTAGAGTGAACTTTGAAAAAAGAAAATTCAACTTTAATATAATTTACAACTTCTGCCATCTTTATTTCAAATTTTCAGAAATTTCTGGACTTCAGTTGAAAAAATAAAATGAACGTTTTTGGGGAAACATATCTGGAAAATTTTAAAATTTTGAGATGTTTTTAAAAACATTGAAAACAATGATAATTGGTACTCTCAAACCAGGAGAACACCACAGCCGAATCAAAATGTCTTAATTTTTTTCAATGTTTCTCCAATCTTTTGAGGTAAAGCGTCGTGATAGTAAAAACCATATGCTTTCAGTTAGCTAGTACAAATCATTTTCCATCGACAGTTTGATTCAATAGCGTTCATTGCTCACAATGTAATATTTCACTGATGGCTTGTTTTTTCAAGTAATAATTCAAAATAAATAACTTCATTGTATATTCTGACAGTGCAGAACATTACTTTTCTTTCTTCGTTATTGCAAATCTTGTTTTGCCTTTACAACTATCTTCTCTATTTTATAGACTTGGTAAAGGACTAATTCTTACAAACCGGTGACCACTGGAATGACAAATGATTATTTTATGACCTCTGAAAGTTCAAAAGTTCAAATTTGCATTCGTTGTTTCATCAAACAATTCGTATGGGGCCCTATGACCTAATTAAAAAAAATTTCTTGCAACCGTTAAATGGCGATAGATCATTGAAAAGCTGTTGGTTAATCTTTCGTTTTGAAGATGAGATTTTACTCTATCAAAACACGGACGAAGAAACCGCATTACTTGTGGGATGATTAAACTTCAACATTTCTGTTACAAACATAAAATTTTGATATGCCTTATCTTAAATAAAATGTTAAACCACTCCCCCTCCCACGAAAATAAAACTGTTCTTTACTTTATACTATTAACTACCTAGTCTGGACAAGAGAAATTTTGTAGGTCTTCAGGAAACGAATTAAAATTACGATAATACTTATGAGTTTTTGTTTATTACAGTACTTAATCAGGTCCTTCAATAGCAAAAATTAAATTACAGTAATAATCGTTTTAAATATGAAATATGAAATATCTTTTTTGAAATCTACATAAAGCAAATCGCAGAAATCAGGAAAATGAGCATTTATTATTATCAGTTACCTTAATTCAGATCAGCTTAGAAGATCATCCGCATATCGTGAACATTTTCACAGAACGTCTCGGAGTGAACATTTAAAATTTTTTTTAATTAACTGCCCTCGCATTAAGATTCGACCCTTAGATCTTCCTGTTGCCAAATGTATATGTTAACTGCCTGCACTAATCTCTTTACAGCTATTAATTATCTCTGATTATTTAACTCATCTGTATATTTTTATATGGAAATAATAATTTAATATGGTCAATGATAGAAAATCCCTTTTTTTCCCCATTGATATGAAATGAGTTTCCTACAAATTATTGCATATTTGCTACCTTCGAGTAAAGTTAAATGACAAAGCCAAGAACTATCAGATGAAATTAAGAAAAATATCTTTGACAAAATTATCTTATTTAGACAGAATTTAATATTTAGAAGTTATCTCTCAAATGCAAATGCTATATATTTAGGTTTAATTGAAAATTCGTACTAAATAGGAAATAAAACAAAATTTTTAAAATTAGAAGCCTTGTTCTTTTCTGTTATTATTTTTTTAAAAAAAATTGAGCAACAGATTTTGCTAAAAAATAGCTTAAAGTGTGTTTTAACGAAGATGAGCGAAGACTGAACTACTCACATATATGAAACAGAATTTGTACTTAGCTTTATTCTTTTCACCCGAAGAGTTTACGTCTAAAATATGTACCAAATATAGAGTTACCTCTATATTTGGTATATATTTACTATATATCAAATACAGAGTTAGCAGAATATAAATCTCGCTTTTCTCCTTATTAAAACTTACGAAATGCATTGCAATATTTTAAGCTCCAGGAATAATGAAACTCTTTCGACGTTTTCCCTGCCTATCATCTTTAAGATTTTCCCGATTGGTCGCCTACGGAGACTGGTTATTACAAAAGACTTCGCTATATTTATCATCGAAATGAGCTACTCTGTTCGATAGGGCGGTTAGAACAGCCGGCTGCTAGTTTGATTGGCCAGGTTTCGAATCCGGAATAACATATGAAATACTTGTAAAAAATACTAAATCCTATTTAGCAGACTAAATGAAAATTTGTACCGCAAGGCAGGAGAATACATGAACTAAGTTATTTATTAAACGGGAAGAATTTCTCATTAATCTCTCTTTAAATGAATTCGTATCTGGTCATGATCCTTTTCCCACCTACTACTACAACAGAAATATCTCTATCTCAGATAACTTTACCTGCTACGAAAGGGGTACACTAACTGTTCTCATGTCTATTAATAGAAGCACGTCACAGCGTTAGACGAACTATGAACAAATTCGAATTTTGAAGATGTTGCTATAAACAATCTATAATTCTATCATAAAATCAACAATATTTTCAAATACCTCTTGGTAAAATAACAAGATATTTGTGAGCAATAATTTTTACGAAACTATTAGCCTTTATTTTAGTGAACATGTCCTTCTAAATAATAATTACATGAACATATTTTGGAAAGACAGCATGAAGCTTCGATGCTTTACTGGATGAATATCATCACAGAACAGTACCTGTATAACAATGCTGATACGTCTTAGGGTTCTGTTTGCTCATTCCTGTTTGTCTGTAGTTGTCTATAACTTCCTTATCTAGAGTCTACCTTCAGTGGTGCATCCTAGTCAAGGCTTTTGGCAATGAGACCAACGCTTTATATGAGCGTGTTCAGAAATTAGATGGCAGAAAAGGAATAATAGCAATATATACTTTGTTGTATTTTTTCCCAGTGATCAATTGTTAATGTTGTAAACCTGAAATAAACCTGCTTATTTTGAAAACCGGAAAATATCACTCCATTTTACTTCATTTCAGTTTCCCACTCAAAAAATTGTTTTATTTTACAGCTTCTGAATATTATATTATAATCACCACTTTCTGAATATCATATTATAATTTATTATCGGTTAATTCTCTTTCATCAAAATACTTTTGTGCAAAAGTTAAGCTTTCTTCTATATTCAAGATTTTCAAAAGCTGATCTATTTAAAAATGTGAAGGTGCTTTAACTGTTCTTTCCATTTGTCACAGCATAAAATTGAGTCTGAACGACACAACCCCCTCTCTCTTTAAAAAAAAAAAAAAAGTGAAAGGTTTCAGATTTTAAATTACGTCCAAAGGGGCGTTTTTTTAACATTTTGTGAGTTACCTTTATTTATTAAATATCATGTTCTTCCTCGCACTTAAACCACAAAATTCAGTTCAAGAGCAATATTGCAAAATAATTTTAAATCGAGCGTATCTTTAGAATTTCCGATACACAGTCTGGCGCGCTGAAGATAAAAATGTTTTATTTTGTATAACGTTGCCGTTGCTCGCTTTGAAATCCCTGTGGTTGTTAATCAAAAATTCATTAAAGTTTTACAAAATATGAAATAGAAAAAAAAAACAAATTCCAAATTTCAAATTTGGGCTTCCACATGCCCATATTCGCAGGAGGATTACGTCATTCAAAATTTAGTGGCTGTAGGTACCGTGGTTTTATCACAACGCGAGAAACATACAAACATTTATACAGATTATTCATTATTTAATTTCTTAAAATATAATACAGGACAGGGCGATAATATTTTATGGCAACAATTTGAAAAGTGAAACAACGCTTATAGTGAATCAACGCAAAATGCGAAAACGAAATTAATAGTCCTTCTGGCAAATTGCCCCTTTGGACTCATAAGTCATTCTGTTGGAGACGTCGCGAACTTGGTATCATACATCTGAATGCATCGCACAAAAGTATTTTCATCGGTTTACGATGCAAGATAAGTAAAATTTATGTCGACTAATTAGGAAGTCTGAAATATTTGACAGAACATGTCTTGATACGAGAAACAGACCTAAAGGCCGTGGCTTTTCTACATAATCCGAGAAATCTCCTTATTTTAACTTAAAATTTCCTTAAATTAAAAGAAAAAGATTTTAAATTTATTTAGATATTTTCTTCGAAGGAACAAATTCACATAATTATATATGAGACAGAACTGCAAATGATGGTTCAGCTTAGCAATTAAACTGTATAAGGTCTTTAAGTTTTACCAAACAGAACTTCGTGGTTGCCCTTGTATTAAATTCCTTTCACTTATTATTAGACCTTGTACGTGACAAACTCTTCGTGTTTGGATCGAGAGTAACCCAACTGTTACGGCAACTCGACTGAGTATTGTCGATGGCTTCGGAGACTGCTCCCTCGAAATGACTCCGAAAATCCCAATTTGCAAGTCAAGTTCACACAGTGGAAAGGTTCCCCTCTAATTACTACACATGATAAAAGCGTCGCGACGGGAGCCTGTACAAACACAACACGCCGAAGGCCTTCGACTCCACGGATTAAGCTAGATAAAGGTGATGTCTGTTAAAAGCTCGCAGATAATTAGAAAGGAACTTTCGGGACAGAAATTCGCTTTTACAACATAGATTAGCAAACAGAATATGTTGCAGCAGCATACGTAATTATCAACATTTCAGTATTTGTTCTAGAAATAATATCTGCTTCATTTTTATAACTCTGTATTGAGTAAATAATTCAATTGTAATGCATTTGTTTTGCTTACATCTGTTCATCCTGTGTGCTCTCTTATTAAAAATGTTATTTTTACGGTAATGCAATCTTGAATGATAGCAGTGACATTCCAATTATCTGAGTAATATGATTTCGGAGATAGCTCTTGGCGAATGAAATAGCGCTCCTTCTGCCACTTAACAACTTCGAGAATTTGTAGCTAACGATTTATAACAACATATTTCAAAACGTGCTCGTTCCGGAATGATATTCCAAATTAATATCAGTATTTGTCAGAATGGCAAATGAATAAAGCTAATACGGCTAATAACGCTTCGCAATTAAAAACAGTAGGAAATGTTTATTTACATAACTTGAATTACTTTTTTAAGATTTATTCATACACAGAGCATTTTTTAAATATGTCGTTGCACACATGCATGACACGCGTCAAACATTTTAGAGGGAAAAATTGCCGGGAAAACAAATAATAACATATTTTTGCATATTTTCACAAGCAAAAATTCATTGGTCATCGTAGAATAGATTTATTTCACTTTTTTAATTTCAGCGAATGTCTAAAAGAGACAACAGAGCGATCTAATATTTATCAAAGCTAATTTTAGTCATGTTTCGTGCGTTTTTGGTCTTCCAAGCTTTTGTTGATAAGAAATTTCATTTGATTAAAATAATCTGTCCGGAATTATGGTCAGCATTTACGTATCCTTCCAGATGAATTTTGGCAGTAAAAATTACCATTAATTCCGGAAAAAAAATCTTCCATTTAACAAAGATGTCTATTAAACAGAATATTTCACAAACTCAGTTTCGGTTATAAGAAAGCTATTATCGAATATTATTATTCTTGGGAAAGTAACTTTACGGTAATTAAATTCCCAGCGGCTAATCTGCAAATATTAACCAAATTGATAAAAGTAACTGCAATAATAACAATAAAAGTAAGCTGATTTTGTACTTCAGAAAACAAAGTGCTGTGAAATATTTAAATCCAAGGAAAAAGAAAGGGCATTTTTTGCTTCGGTGCACTCCTCAAGAGGCTTTTAATTAGAGCAAATCCCACATAGCGTGCCAGTATTGAGCATACGCAGTATAGTAATTTTGCGATCTCAACAAAATGCAAGACTTAAGTCGTACAAGAAATTATTATCATTGTATCGTTTAACAGCAAGACGAATCTGTCTAAAACAGAATAGCAACTTTCATCGGAGCTTATGGCAGTCGTTGGGAAAACTGCAGCAAGGCAAATCATGGATAGAGAAGGCAAGAAAATGTTAGCTGTTACTCCAAAAGACTCTTTCTTTGTATTCTTATCATTTCTGTAACAAAGGAAAACATTTAAACTTCTACAGAGAGCATCAATTCTAAAACTAAGTGACTTATTCTCATACTACTTGCTCTAGACCAGGGGTTCCCAAAGTTCTGAAACCAGGGGTACATATTGACCCCCAGAAGCTGAATGAAATTTTAAAGGGGAGTCAGAGATGAGAAAAAGGTTCACTGGGAATCAATAACCGAATATTCACCAACAATAGTTCGGCATAAGCAAGATCCCATTCTTTATAAAAATGATTAATAAAAAGGATAATCAGTTGCTTATTGACATAAAGTTATATCCTACAAATGCAAGTCATATTTAAGTCACACGGGTACACTTAGTTTTGAAATTTAAAAGTCATCTGAGAAAGAAGTTATTACCGAACCAACACTATTGAATTTTCCCCTTTCTTACGTCTACCAGCGGCCGAGCAGTGAAGTTGTTGAACAGTGGTAGTTCCGAGTTGGGTTCGATTTCAGGCGAAAGCCACTGTCTCTTAGAGTGTCCTCCAAGAAGGCATCCCTTTCCTTAGGCATATAACCTTAGTGTGATTTGCCATAACCAAATAAACGAAACCTAACCATCTTCTTACCTAGTGTGGAAGTATGCTTTAGTCACGTAAATAATTTACAATGGGAAACAAGAAAGAACAGAAACAGATTGAATACGTTTCAACGAGGTGATTTAAAGAATTAACTTAAATAATTTTTCACCAAACACTAAAAAAATTACAGCAATACGTCAAGCACAGCCATTACATTAATCAAAATCAAACTTTTGCATTATTAGAACCCATGATTTTGTTCCTGAAAACTTATTAATATTTGTAAAGTTATAATAATAATAATGCAAAAAGTAACGAAGCACAAATCCAATAAACTATTATTTCAGAACTTTAGTTCATATTCATAGTCTAATTGTTATCTTGAAGTTATTCATGTGAACATATTTGCATTATGATTATGTTGTGTTTCATGTCATAAGGAAAAAATGTAAATGTGTCGACGAAGAAAACTATTCTTTTAAAAGGGGTCGACTCAAGAAAAGGGTTGCGAATCGCTGTTCTAGACGAATGGTGATTCAAATTGTAGCTTTGTCGTCATTTCATCCGCAGTGAAAAAAGAAGCCGTTAAATTTAGCTCCAGATATGTACTCAATCTTTGATTCTACACCTTTCTGTTTAAACTATATTCTGAAAAATTTTAGATTCTAATAAATTATTGATATTGTGGTTTCAATCTTAGTTCTTGTTTACGAGCGTAACATTTCCTTTCATGAATGAAAAATTTACTCCAATCCTCTTCTAATTTTAATCTGTCAATCCTAAAACGATTGACAGATTAAAATTTAGACAGGATTTGACATGAATGCAACCACACTTCTAGGAATTAGTTACTAAACTAAGATACAAATGAATATTTATTCTATATTAATGATAAATATCCAGAAAAGCAATATTATGAGATTTTAAAATTTGCATCTTTCATTAAAAATATAAATGACGGGAAATATTAGTTTATTTAAAAACCTTATATTTTGTTATTTTACTAACCACATAACAAATTTTAGAAATCTTAATAAAAGATTAAGTAATTGTTTCGAAAAATCAGACATTAAATTTATACTTTTATGTTACTTTTTATTATAACGATACCATTTAGAGAGTATTTAAAGAGTATATAGACCACTGCTTAAACCACACATAAAAACACACTGCGCCAGAATGACACACCTAGTAAGAAAATAGAATTCTTGAAGCATTAAAATTTTTATTAAAATTCAAAATAACGCACATATTGCCAACAGTCTGGCAACTTTCAACATAATAAAAGAACTGCATTATAATATAGCATTTAAGTTATATAATGTTGATATAAAATAGTAGATGAACAAGCGACCTTTTAGTCAAGAATTTGGCGCATTGAGCTGCAAAATTAAAGCCAAGTTAAGGGTGTAAAATTCTAAAAGCAACCACTTAACAGTAAATGATAGACATGTTCCTAGCAAAAAGAGAATAATTCTAAAGGCAATCGCCTAAAAGTAAATTTGATACCCACTTACTAAGGTATAAAAATTTTAAACAAATTAATTACTCAAAAGTATAACGAAAAAAAAAAAAAACTAAAATCTAAATGCTGGTATTTAAGAAAATCAACATTTAAAAAATTGTAAAAAAACATTTAAAGCATAATCATAATTAAAATTAAAAAAACCCAGAAAAATACAAAACATAGCAGTAAAGGGCAATTTAGCCTACGTCGAGCTTTTTGTGGACTTGTCAAGGGAAAAGCACTTTAGCTCTTTAGCAAAGCACGCGTACATAGGTAAACTCCATTACGCGTTTCGTCAAACAACAATAATTGAGACAAAAACGAAATATATATATATATATATATATATGATCAGAAATTTAATTTTATGAAATTTATGTAAAAAATACATAAAGTCTAAATAACAGCTGAAAATTTCCTGGAATGTTTAAAATATTTAAAATATGCATAGCGTATTTACCCGAACATATGAGAAGGTTTTTTTCTCCCATTTAATCTAATAATTTGAGGCTGCTGTAAATTAATGTATTAATAAAGAGTATAAAACTTATCGATGTGTACAAGATGGAATAAACCCGCATATACGACTGCTACCTTCAAGCATTCCTTCTCGTAAAATACTAAGGAAATTTTTTCAAGGGTTCAAAGATCTACTCTTATTAGCGAGAGAAATAATTACAGGGTCCAATTCGAATAAAGTTACAAAACTGTAAATGCAAATACGCATACCATTATTAGAATATACACTAAACAACGCTTACAGTTTATAATTTCCATTTCAAGAGAATGGAATTTCACCAAAGTATCGTAAGCACTTAAATTGTTCTTTAATACGTGTTCTATAATCATACATAAAGCAATGTTTGTTCAAGTTGAATCCTTTAGGAGTAATTGGAAAAATAGTGTTCATCTTAAACTCTAGCTCACAATAAATTCAGATTAATTCCATGATGCGTCACATGCAGGAGAATTTCCTTCATTAGATTACCGAATAAGTAACTTGTATCGTAACTTGACTTGTATAAGGGTTTTGATCCGTAAAATGCCCAGTTTAGAATTCAAGGGCCGTAAACATGGCTGACGTAATTATTTTTATAGGAAAGCATTTTGTTGAGAAGTAATAAGTACTACTTCCAATAAGGAGTATTATTAAAGAGATACTGTCAATCACCAATTAAATATTTTAACAAAAGACTAAACTGCTATAGACTGTTTTAAGTTTATTATGTTAGTTATGTTTATTATGATAGTCTTTATTATCTGGTTAAAATACACGGTTAGGCGAAATATTTAAAATGTTTATAAACGTTTCTTATGCTATACCGTACCACAGATAACTGCCTCAGTTGAATTGGTGCAATTCAAGTAAGAGTTTTCCCTACTGAATTTGTAATAAACACTATTAAACAGGTCTAAGATACCCATGGCTGTGCCTTCAACTAATACTGATAGTAGTAATAGTATTCTGCTGCTGATTATGTACACTGCGGAAAAAAAACAGTTCTATAGCTCCCGTTCTACTGGGCCGATTGACAAAATTCAAATTGCATTTTTCATGTCTCGAAAGCGCGACTTAGGATATGTATTAGATTTTTATATAGCAGTGTTCTAATATAGATATTTCGACAGATAATCGGACATTTTTTTAAATGACACGATAAAGATTTTCCATATTTTGATTCTATGATTCAAATTATGTCTAAATATTAAATTCTGTAAATTTTGGTGCGACATTTACGGAGAAATTCCGAAATTTATCTTGGCGCATTTTTTCAGTTTCAGCCAAAATAATTAACTTGGCGAACTTCTTAATTTATAACAACCTACTTTCCTTTCCTTTTTTTCATTGTACACCAGCTGAAAAACATCATCGTTCATACTTTCAAATAATTTTAACAAAATGCGTAAGCCACATTTGGCGTTATTATCGCTTGTAACGAATATGCCAAATTTCAAAATACGCCACTATATAAATTCACGTATATCTTAGGAAATTTTGAACACAAAACTCTAATTTTTTGCAAGTGTGCCTAGAAATACATCTTCTCTAAGATGATGTTAAAAATTTGTAGGTCATAGTACAAAATGTTTTTCGAAAAATTTGTAAAAATTATTAAAAAATATGTATGATAAAAAGTGTGCGAATTATATTTGGATTAAGCCTAAATTTCGAATTCTGGAAAAAGGAATTAAGTACACCTAATAAAAAAAGAGATATTAATAAATATATGTCAAATTCAATTAATACAATTTTATGGAGCTAAAATTTTGAGAGCTAATTTTTTAAAAATTAATCGTGCGAGTTTTACAAAACTTGGGTGTTTGGCATAATTTGAGTTGGGTAGAATCCAAATATGGAAAAAAATTGGCATGTCATATCAGATAAAGTCCGATTTTCTGTCAAAATACCTATATTAGAATATTCCTATATATAAATCTGATACATATCCTAAGTCGCGCTTTCGAGACATGAAAAACGCAAGTTGAATTTCTTCAATAGGCCCAGGAGAACTGAAGATACAGAACTGTCCCCACTCTTTTTTTTTTCTTGCTTGCGCCGTGTACCTAAGAAGTACAAACTAAACAGCTTAAGCATATTCTTCAGCGCATAACATCTTTTCCAAAAAGAAGTCCACAACGTGTACCATCGTTTTCTGCAGCTGAAAGAACAGTCCACCCTGCAGTTGTAAGTATGATTACCAGAATAAGCCAAAGAAAAAAAAACTAATAAAGTTAACTCGTCGAACATTAAACTAAATCATAAGGAATAAAACTAAGAATACAACATTTTGAAATGTATTTCGGATAATAAAATATCACACTCGGCTATACACTGGTGTGCAAAAATTAAGGACCAGACGGTTTTTTCAATATAACTTTGTACAAAAGCTTTCCAAATCAACACATTTAATACCGTAAGATCCCCAATACGTAAGGACATGAGTAATGTAAGCAAAACTTACTAAAAGAGAAATCAGAGGGATAAAAAGAAGCTTTATTGAAAAAGTAGCATGGAGCGCAATGCGACTGAAGGCCGAAACATCCCTGTGATGGGTGTCCAGCACCAGCGAGCATCTGGTCTTTAATAGGGGATATCATCTCCCCTGACTACTAGGCAGGTTTCACAGTGTCTGCCCATGCTGAGAATGAGGGTGTCAATGAGTTGTTGAGGCATTGCTGCCCATTCGTGTTGCAGCGCCAATCGAAGCTCCGGAATCGTTACTGGTGGTAAGGTACGAGCTGCCAAGCGTCTGCCTAGAAAATCCCATACATGCTCGATGGGATTGAGATCCGGTGATCGTGCCGGCCAATCCATACGTTCAATATCCTCACTCTCTAAGAGCTGTTCGGCAGCTACTGTGCGATGACATGGTGCATTGTTGTCCATGAAAAGGAACGGCGGACCCATAGTTCCTCTAAAAAGACGCACATATGGAAGAAGAATCTCGTTACAATAACGGGTCCCTTTGACTGAACCTGCGTCGAAGATATGAAGGTCTGTGCGACTACCAAGCATGATGCCTCCCCAAACGAGAACACCGCCACCTCCATACCTGTCCCTTTCAATGATCTTCAGAGGGATGATTGCGGCTTCCCCGCTCTCTCCAGATGAGTATGCGATGAGAATCGCTACTCAGACTGAATCTGCTCTCATCTGTAAAGAGTACTCGTCCCCATTCATTGTCTCTCCAATTCCGGTGTTCCCGGCACCACAGAGAACGCCTTCTCCGATGGGCAGGCGCTAGAGGTACACACCGTACAGGGCGTCGTGCAAACAGACCACCACCGTGCAGTCTTCTGGCCACGGTAAAACGCGATATCGGTCGTCCAGTCGCCTGTGTCGTGTGTCTAGCGATTTCTCTCGCTGTCTGCCGTCTGTTTCTTCTGGCCTGTAAGGCAATATACCGGTCATCTGCGAGTGTGGTTCCTCGTGGACGACCACTACTAAACCCCCGGATAGCTGTTCCTGTAGTTTGAAATTGTCTCCAAAGTCGTGAAACGATGCTGTGAGCAATTCCGAACTCTGCAGCCACACTTGTCACACTGCGGCCTTCCTCCAACTTCCCAATGATTCGACCTCGGGTAAAAGCATCCAGATGTCGTCTAACAGATTGATTATTCGCCATTTCTCGCTGAGGCAGCAACTCGGTGTGATTTTAACTGCTATACGGCGTGCAATCTCTTTGCCAGAAATACTGATCTTACACCGACAACATGCTTTATACTACTCAGACACTCCCCCATTACGTCTACCTGCATATCTGCGCATGTGCTACCGTACATCACCTTACTTAAGCTCCTGATTGGTCTTTCTGTCCGCTCTGCCTCTTCGTTCAGCTGATATGCTAATTTTTCGACTTCGTCCTTAATTTTTGCACACCAGTGTATGCACAGCGCACTGGAGTAATTTAATAAATCGGAAATTATTTTTACTTTGTTTCAGGTTAAGGGAATTGATAGTCCATTCTGGGAGTTTAATGGTAATCTTAAAAAATCCTGTTTTTTTATTGGACCAATTACACAATTTTAATACACTAACTTGTCACTGCTCTAAATATTTATCTATTTAAAACTTAACTGCATTATTTAAAAAATATAAATATTAGCACTTTTCCACTACCTCATTTTTACTAAAATTTTTCCACATCTCTATATTTTGAAATAAGTTTAGAGGATCCAATTTCGGCAACTGTTCTTTTATTACGTAAACAAACATTTATGATATGCATTTGTCTTACATATTCATAATATCATATATATTTACTTATATTATAACCTATAGTATATTTGTTATCATTGTTTACTCTTGTACTTCTTTAATGAAATGCATGAGGATTTTTTGAGATTCCGTATGTGTTCAACATAGTTATATAACTATTTTCATACCGGCTACATGAAGTTGAATTGCAGAATCCACACACATCATTTAATGGAAGTATTGGATGCATTATTTCCAAGAATGCTTCCAGCGAGAGAAATAAGAAAGAAAAGCTTCTGAAATATCTGCGAACAAATAACAGATTAACCTTCCTTCTCTCAGAACTCTCACATAAGCAATGATGCATCAGAAAGCGACAGATGGAAAACTTGTACTAAAAACATTTCATCTCTGCAACATTTAGCCTCTCTTTTCCCGCAGTATTTTCTTCGATAAGAATCCGCGTGAACTTGAGCGGATCTGGTTAACAAGCACGTCAAACAGAAACCCATCCAAATCGAACTCACCTCTTTTCCGCCCTTCGCAAAGAACTCCACCCCCCGGTTTATTATCCAGCCGAATGGATAACGATGGGAATGAGAACACGTGGCATTCACACAGTATGATTATAAGAGGGAGAAAATGCTCGAATGTGCTACGACGTGGAACATGGGTCTCATTTCAAAGAGACAGAAAATTGGGGCTTTTTTTATGAAAATTTCATCTGAATGTCTCCCATTTTTGAAAATAGATGTTGCATATGATTATGTATTTCTATCTTATCGCTTGTCTTGTCATCGCTGGAATTTTACAGCTCAATGCTCACTCGAAAAGAACACATTTTTTTTTCTGCAAAGGGTAAGAAGTCATGAAATACTAATGTATCATTACGTAATCACATGCATATATTTGTGCGGCGGGTGTGACAGATAAAAACAAACAATGACACTGAGAGATGATGATAATAACTTGAAGATGTTGCTGATACTTTCTCAGTAATGATTTGCAATAATTATTTAATGTAAACGAAGGATTTTATTTGAATGCATTTCTATCGAACAAAAGAGATTTGTATTATATTATTTTGACATATATAGATTTTTAATAGAGAACCAACATCAATATAGTATTTTAAAGGTTTTTTTATATTTAATATGTAAGTAATATATAATATATCGATAGAAATAATTTTGATTCCATTCTGGTTTCATCTGTTTCATAAACATAAGTATTTCAGTGTAAAAAGCTGGAAAATGCAAGCGAGGTTAGGACCACTGATAGGATGGAAGTATAGCATCATATGGAATATTTTTTTTAAAAAAATGGGGAAACGAACTCCAAACATCATCTTTCTCTGTCTCTCTTTTATTAGAATTAGCAACTTCCCGGCCGCCTTAAACAGTTATATATATATACACTCACGTTTGTGAAAATTGCAACACCAAGAAGGAATCGTCATAATTGAATGCAATTTAATACACAGTTGAGTGGTAGTGGTACAAATAAATGATTAAATGTTCAAAGCAAACAAACAAGAACAAGAGATCAGAATCAGTATTTTGTGTGGCCACCACGCGCCGCAATAAGTGCTGCTACACGACTTGGCATGGAGTCAAACAAAGTTTGAATGTCTGACTGAGGAAGAGCATTCCATATCGTTTGTACGCGTACCCAAAGTTCGTCTGCAGACGCAACAGGACGAGGATCACGAGCAAGACGCCGACCAATGACATCCCACACATGTTCAATTGGCGACATATCCGGGGAACACGCAGGCCAAGGAAGAAGCTGTACCTGCTGCGCTGCAAAGAAGGATTTAACAATCCGAGCAGTATGAGGGCGGGCATTGTCCTGTTGAAATACAGCGCCTGGCAAGCTTTGAAGGAAGGGAACAGCTTCGGGCTGTAGAACTTCACGGATATACCGGTTGCTGTTCAGATTGCCCACAATTCGTAGCAATTGAGATCGTCTATGATATGCTATGGCGCCCCAGACCATAACTCCGGGTGTTCGTCCACTGTGGCGTTCGATAATGCACTCCGGAAGGTGGCGTTCACCGGCATAGCGTCTGACACGAATGCGGCCATCATGGTACCACAAATTAAAGCGGGATTCGTCAGAAAACACGACATGCTGCCAATCAGCACGCCAGTCTCTATGCTGATTGGCCCATTGTAGCCGCAGGCGGCGATGGTCGTGCGTTAGGGGGATCCTGTATAAAGGAGTCCGTGCGCGCAGTCCACACTGCAGCAGACGTCTACGAATTGATGAAGCACACAATGAAACACCTGTAGCTATTGACCACAGTGCTGCCAATTGTCTAGAGGAAGCTGTACGGTCCGTCCGCGCCATGCGGACCAGGTGTCTATCATCGCGAGCTGACGTCACATTTCGGGGTCCACTCCCGGATTTCCGAGTTGTCCGACACTCGTCCGTCCACTGCTTCCAAACGCGCATCACTGTGCTGCTGTTACGCTGCACACGAGAGGCTACTGCACGATACGACAATCCAGCTTCACGAAGGCCGATGATTCTCCCTCGTTCAAACTCTGTAAGTTGTTCAAATCTCGCTCTCTTTCGTCGACGAGGCATAAGTACAGATTGAGTTAACGTTTACCACTAGCAGATAACCACCGATAACCATACACGCCTCGCTACAGCCGTCTATTTATTCGGATCCATCAGCCGTTCAGAGGGCGCTGCTCAGCATACGCATGCGCTACGGATTTGCAATTCTAATCATTTGCATGTCATGCGCTACTTTGCATTTCCTGAAAATTTCAGCTCACTCGCGTAAGTCCTTCATGGTGTTGCAATTTTCACAAACGTGAGTATATATATATATATGTATGTATTTACACTAAAAATCAAAGTTAAAGGATAATGAGAAAACAATAGTAATGTTGTAAATGTTGCAACCAGTGTCCAATGATGTAATTGTTTATATTATTTAAATACAATTGAACACAAAATTGTACTTTCGTGCGTACACTAGCGCCCGAAATATGCAATTCGGTGATTGACAACCGAGGGACGTCAAACACAAGTGGAGGTCACCCAAAATTGGAATATCACTCAAGTGTCACAGTTGCTTTTAAAGCACTGAATCAGTTGATTGACAGCCTGGTCAAAAGCAACCAAGAGCAACAACTGCATCGGAAGACCGTTTTCTATTGTTGTCGGCTCGAAGAAACCAGGACGCGACTGCAAACGGTTTGGTTTTAGACCTTCAAGCTGCGACAGGAACTCGAATCAGCCGTTCTACTGCTGCACGAAGGCTTAATGAGTTTCGACTGTATGCGAGAAAACCGATGGATTGTGTCCCACTCACTCCAGCTTCCAGAAGGGCCCTTTTAAATAGGCGCCATCATCATGTTCAATGGTGCCAAGACGACTGAATCAGAGCATTATTTGATGACGAGTCCAAATGTAGTATGAACAGTGATTCTAGATTGTTTTTTTTTATCTGGAAAGAGGAAGGAATATGTAACTTGCCTTTCCTTGTCCGTGAAATATCCTGTTTCTTCGAACATGGTTTAATTTTTTGAGAAGGAATCATGACAAATGACAATCTTTCAAGGAGGTTCCATAACCGCTTGGAGATATTTGGACGAGGTACTGGAACTCCAAGTTAGACTACTTAGGAGTGCAGTTAGACCAAAGGTTTTGCTAATGGATGACAATGCTCGGCCTCATCGAGCATATGCGATGTCAGAATACTTGCAAACAGAAGATATCACTCGAATGGATTGGCCACATTACTCACCCGACTTGGACTCAATTGAGCATGGGTGGGATGCCCTAGATCGCCGAATTTCAGCTTTCGAAATTTCTCCCCGGACCCTCCAGGAGCTGAAAATTGCACCTTTAAGAAGAGTGGCGTGTAATTCCACAAGACTTGATCAACACTTTGGTAAAGTCCATGAAATCAAGGCGTGAAGTATGCATATCTGTCTGAGGTAACCATACACCATAATAAAAAAACAGTTTTTCCATAAGCCGTGACTTAATATTTCCATTATTTTTCAAGTTTCATAAATTTGTTTCTAATTTTAATATTTTGTGAATAATCAAGGGCCAAACATTGTAATTTATGTGAAGTAATGCTTTTGTACAAATTTCTATTAATAATTTTTCATTAAGTATCTTTTAAGTTTTATTTCTATCATTATCCTTTCATTTTAATGATTAATGTATATCTACTAATTTTTTTTTGTTTTGAAGTTCCCACATGCTGTCACTCTTATTAAAAACCTGATGACAGATCTGCACCAACAGCCTTATAATAGCTTTAATTGCCAATAGTTTTTAGCTGGATTTGAGTTCTGAAAGTCCTTAGTAGATATATTTTAATATTTACTTTAATATATATATATATTCATAATGAAAGTAATTAAAAGTAAATTAATAAGCCCAAGACTT
>KK115174.1:21963-56556 GCA_000611955.2 Stegodyphus mimosarum
TATATACGTGTGTGTGTGTGTAATAATTTTGTTGGTATGTCGACAGAACGCAGTAGAGAGTTGGCTAAAGAAGCTGAAACCAGTCCAAATCAGTTTTAGTTGTGATCAAGAAACTGCGACATAGATGATAGCTAGACGGAAAATTATAGCTGGCTTCATAATTAAAACGTCACATTTATTTTGATCAGGACTTCATCAGAAATACATTTTTGTTTAATTGGTGCAACATTAGGGTGCTAAACGCGCCCTTAACTTTCTACATATGCAGCTTGCATTTTAGATAGTAGGAAAAGAAGTTTCGAGAAGAGCCATGAGTTTCCTAACCAAAGCAGGTAGCAAAAGAACGACGTAATTCGTAGCTAGCACTTTTAAGAATCTCAGGATGCGTTGTATTAATCCTGAACACCGATTGGACAAACGTCTAGAGCAATGCGGTTACTGCAGGGAAAATGTAGATGCCTTGATGAGGGTTGTGCTTTGATTGAAAATTAGAAATTTAAAAGTCAGTTGCCAATTTGTTCCAATTAAGTTTAATTTGTTAATAAATTTCCGTCATATTTATATATACAATGATTTTAATGAGTCCAGCTAGTGTAGTGTCATAAAAATATTTGATGTTTCTAATTAAACATCTGATTTAAATGCATAAATGCATTTTGATTTAAATGAATCAGTTTAAAAAGTAGAAAAACATGTTCTTAAGAACTGCGTTTATTGCTTTTAAATCGGTTAGTAAGTCAATCGATAACAGATTAAATTTGATGGTAAAGTACGTCAGGATTCACTGAATTGTAACACGCTGGCACGTTAAAGATAAACGTATTTTACTGCAGTCAGTGGCAGCACACTGCTTTTAAATAGCCAAGTTTGTTGATTAAAGCTGATGACAAAATTCTTAAGGGTATGAACATGGTTCAATTTCGAAATATTTACCATAAACTGATCAAATATTTTCATGAAAACTCTCGTTTAATTGCTAATGATATATAAATCAATTTCATTATAATATATGTTATGTAAATAAAGTAAAACGCGCAAGGGCAATTCTTAATGAACCCATATTTAAGAATAGCAGTATGAGTCTTACTTGTCTTCCATGAATCTTTTTGCTGTCGAATTTTGCGAATTTCTGACAAAGAACAGTTTTTTAACAGACATAATTTTACAGGGATAGTGGCTCGTGCATAGGATGTCTAGTGGCCCACAATTTTATTCCGAATATTGATTAAAACCGAAAGACTGTTTTCTTATATTTTGTCAAATGGCAACAGTCTGCCTCCCTGGTGATAAAAATGTTTTATTGTTTTGTTGCCAATGCTCGCTTTCAAATACCTAAGCTTATTTATTCAAATTCTAAAACTTGGACAAAATACGAAATAAATAAAAAACGTCAATTCGAAATTCGTGCTTCTATGTGCAGATGTTTGGATGGAAGACTACATGTGTTCAAAATTTGGTAGCTATAGATTTCATTGTTTTTCTCCACAATACGATTAAATTCGAAAGACAGACATATTACGTCTGCGGAGTGGCAACACGCGTGTTTTATACACTTAAGTATTTTGATTAAATTTGAAGCATAAATATCTTATGCTTTGCAAAGCGGCAGCATAAAGTATTTACGCCGCTGAATTTTTAATCTGAAGTTCAAATTAACACAAAATATGAAATGAATGAAAACCAAATTCGAAATTTAAAATTCGGGCTTCAAAGTGCACATGTTCAGTGAAGAACAACGAGCGTTTGAAAATATGATGGCTCTATGTGCCACCGTTTTTCCACAATGTCAGAAACATGCATATTTAAGATTCTATATTATTTAATAATAGAGATAAATATAATTTCCAGAATAAAGAGGTACCAAAATGATGCAATATCCATCCTTAGAAACACGGCAGACAATTATTGAAGTAGCAAGATGGATAAATGTTTAAAGACAGATATTCTTTAACAACTGGAAGTGACTTAAAGACTCTAAAACATTTGCTGAAAAGGTGGAACAACTATATTCTAAGCACATTTTATTTGAAGGATAGGAGAAATACGAAGTGCCATTTACATCATGGAATACCGCCATTAAGATGGCGTAAATGTGATGCAATGGGAAAAAATAACGATCACTATATTCATTCTCCTACATACATTTTGAGAGAAGATTTGCTTCTACCCAGAGATATTGACATTACGTGTTAAAAACTATGCGCACGATTTTTCAAAAGAGCATGTGGATGTGACTTTCATTTCATGGTTTAATTACACGTCCAATTCCTTTACGGATGTCTTGAAACACGCTTCTTTTATACAGCTAAGTCTTATGATTAAATACGAAGTATAAATATTTTGTGCTTTAAGAGTGGCAACAGAAAGTATTATCATGTCTGAATTTTTAATCTGAAGTTCATTAAATTCTCCCAAAATACATTGAGCGAATAAATTAGAGAAGCAAACTTCTTAATTTAAATCTGAGACGGAACTTATCGAACACTGTTACAAAGACTTTTGCAGGGATCTGGAGGACTCAGAGCCGTTAAAACTATACGGGGGAAGAAACTGGAACTGGAAGCATGTGATCGCGTTATAATACATATGTATGAGTTAAGGGAAATGCTAATAATAACCATGCTAATAATTCCTAATAATAACCATTTGTTTTTGAAGTATTAATTTAATTTATTAATTAATTAAGGTATTCACTTAATTTATTTGTTAATTATTTATTACTTATTTACTTTCTTACTTACTTAATTAATTAGGTTAATTTTATGGTTTAACATTATAGTTCTTTATCTTATGTGCTAATATTCTATTTTTTAATTAGTATTAATACGTTGTAATCTATGTCATTACTGTCTATAAAATTATTCAGTTTTACATAACAGCTTTTCTGAAATTACTATTTTTATATATGCAAATTTATTTCGAACGACAGAGTAAACATATTGTTGCGAAATGCCCAGCTGCGATGAGATAGCTTCCCTGCAAAGCGGGTTAGGGTTGCCAGAAAGTGGCAGGTAAAGGCAGAACTGCTAGATTTCACGCGAAATCGCCCATTTCGCGATATTTGGCGACAAAATAGGCGATGCGTCATAGACTGAGCGATAATATTCTAGAACGCATTCTTAGCGGTTTTCTGAAGAGTATTCTTCAAGGTAGGTTAAAATATACCCTGCCTGTTCCGGGAGAAAGGAGTGTAGTAGTAGTATCTTGAGTTCACAAATTAGCTTTGAAGCGATCGACCGAGTCGGGAGCTGTACTTTAGTACTTTGCTGTGAAGCTGTCTCCACTGTTATAGTCTGAATGCAGTGTTGCTGATTGCTTCAGCGTCTTTATTGTAGTTTTTCGACGACTGTAAACGTGTCTTTTGAACTGTCCTGTGTAACAGCGCGAATAAATTGTGTTTTGATTCTTCATCAAGTGTTATCATTAGTTACTCCAAATTCACGAAACCGTGGGACACAACAATATTAGATTACTGGTAGATAATATGGTCATTAACTAATCACTTAATAAAGGCCTATTCCCGATGCATATTAAGTATGGCAGGGAACATCTTGCAAGCTATATATAAAGAAGAAAGTCTGTTTGTTTGCACTCTAATAACTCAGTCACTACTATAGCTATCGTCACCAAACTTTCTACAATTCTTTTCTGGGTCCTTGAAAAGGTCGACGTCCCCTTTTTTTCAAAAAAAAAAAAAAGCTCGCTAGAACCAGAAATACTAATTAAAAATTCTGAAAAACAATAATTTTCGCCTTCATTTTTCCAAGTGGCAACACTCTCGCAAGCTGAAGATCTGCTTCATTTCTTCGAAAGTTGTTGCTACTGCTCTCTTTTGAATCTAAGCGCTAATTTTCACACTCATTTCTTCCAGTGGCTACAGTGTCGTGCCTTGGAGATACAAATGCTTTATTTCGAAAAGTGTTGCTACTGCTCGCTTTCAAATCGTAGAGTTTGTTAGTCAAAAATTTGTAAATTTTACAAAATCTATACATATAAAGAAGAATGTCTGTTTGTGTGTTTGTTCGCATTATTGATTTCTGATCAATTATGATAAATGTTTTTCCAAATTTAATCGATTAAAATTGAATAGAGGTGAAATATTAGATGGAACTTGAGTTTTTACGACCATTTGATTAGAAAGACGAAAATCATTAAAAACGGCATGCCATTGATGCTGATGTAATGAGAGAGAATTAGTTTATTTTTCTATCGAAATTTTTTATGTAGGTTCTATATCGCAGCAGACTGAAGAATGTGTGACTATGAATCGTATTTTTTTGCATCGTTATTAGAGAAGGATTACAGCGGTATCTTTCTCTCTGTTGCTAGATTCATTACTCTCAATCTAACTTAACTGGCATCGGGTACTTACACTAGTATGATATAAAAACAACGAAGACAACAAAAATTTCTGTTGAAAAAACTAAAAACAAAAGCACTAAGAAACTGTTGTCTTCTTTGTTGTATATCTGTCATATTTATATGATGAAACATTTAAAAGGCTAGGTTAAACAACAAGGAGTCAACACAAATTCTCTCAGAATTACAGAAACATATACCATACAGCAATATGCAATGGCTAATGTCTCACCAGAATTTGCAATTTGTAATTTCCTTGTTTTGGAAACTGTGAAAGATGGACGATTTCAAACGCGCTTCTGACAAACTTAGGAATACGATCCAGGAAAATACTACAACAATACCTGAATAAACGGCAATGAGACACATGTTTTAGGGTTCAGTTTTAGCACATGCAGCTTGAAGGAAACATTTGGATGAAAGCATGTATTAAATAAAATATTTCGATTTCAGTGCACGCGCGATGTGCTATCATTCTATCACAACGCGAATATAATAATGATAATCAGTTCGCTGACAAATCACTATAATGGCATATCGCCTTCGCTCTGCTAATGCTGTAAAAGTACATTTTGAAAAGATCCTGGTAAAGACACTCAGAGAATATTAAAACGAATTTCAAAGCAAAAAAGAGCGCAGTAATTAAAACGATACTGTGCTAATTTAGAACCTTAAAAAATAAGTTAGGGCCATAAAATCATTTTAAACAGACAAGGCTTTAGATTCAATTTAAAAAATTCCACTACCTTTTTCAATCTGCAGATTTATGTAACTAATTTATTTTCAATCAATATTTTCAGTACGAAATACAAAGAAACATAGATTTCAAAGGAAATAATAAAACCATAAATATAAGCGACTTTAATTAAGTAAAAGTCTGCAGAAATTTATGGTCTTGAAAAATAAGTTTATCTTAAAGGCAAAAAAATAGCTACACATAGCTCTATGTTTGCTAGAAAAACCAAGTCTTACGAAAATGATAATATTTCAGATTCTCTCCTTTAAAGGAAAATCAAAATATATTTATTCCAGTCAATAAAAAAATCAAATATGAATATTAAAAATATTAAAAAGTAATTAGAATAAGAGCTAAAGAATCAAATAGAAGTTAACTAAGCGAGAGAATTTGAGACATTGTATTGAATAGAGGAGAAATAGGAAAAAGTTAGCATCGTCTGTTTATAAAAAAGAAGGGCAAAAAGAAGGAAAAGTAATGCACTAGCATTTTAAGAAAAATCGTTAAGATTATAAATTGAAACCTTGATTACATAAGGTAGAGAACGAACAAGAATGGTGAATATATTTATTCTTTTTTCAAAGCATTTTTGAATGAAATGAAAATATGAGAAAATTATTACTGTTATTGATTTCAAAAGTATTACATGTATATAGAACCATAAACATTATAGTTCTTCAACTATATCACTCTCACTCGTATTAAAAAAAAATAAAATAAACTGTCCGGCTGAATATCGCTAGAAAAATTTTAAAAAAGTACAGATTTGCAGATTATGACAATATGTGCCACATTGTAGAATTTAATGCTAAATAACTAGTTATTATGATTTGAACTTTACTGTACTTTCTTCTTTCCGCAGTCAGCAATGCAAATTAATTGTTGAGTATTTAAGCCGATGTTCTGAATACCTTGTCAGGACTGAGTGTTCGGTGCATATTCTTGGAAAACATCTTCGTGAAACGTGAAGTCCTGCTCTTAAACAGGGAGCTGAATGCAGCTATGTTCTGTGGTAGAATATTGTGATTAAGTGGTAGAAGAACTGCACTTTAAAGGGATTTAAAATCCTCTTTTATTAAACCACAATTATTTACAGAGCCACTTCCCAACTCGGGAGGGATACAGAAAATAACGACCGCCACTTGGGTCTAAACTGAACAATCAAATTAATTTAAACTAAAACTAATTAGAAATTAAATAGGGTTGCTCACAGAGCTATAACGCGAGGTTGGCCTCTAAACTAAATGGTGCGTAACAAGATTTAACTAATACTGACGCACTTAAAGTTACTTCAATAAGTAATCACTTAACAGCGCTACGACTTAGAATTTAAACACTAGCTAGTCAGGCGAACCTCGAATAGAGTAACAGTGGTCTGAGACTAAAAGCTCTCTCACACTGAGAGGTTCCTACGCCTCGCTTAAATATAACTTGGCTCCACTTCTAATTAGCATAAAGCTGAAACGTGCGCTTATTCTAACTGGAAGTTGAAATGAAGAGAGATAGAAAAAGTTAAATTAAAATAAAACTTTATTAGTTTAACTAAAACCTTACAACCTTAAAGTTAGAACTTACGGCAGCTGCGCATTACAGCTACATGCTATCCCAATTCAGCCAAGTTTTATTCCGGTTTCAAAAATCTTGCTAGCCGACGTTTAAATACGCGCGTTAATGAGGGTAAGGTTGCTCAAGTCGTATCATCGCTTAAGTCGTAACTTTTAAATATTAGGCATAATATCAAGCCAACTGCATCTCTTTTGGCAAAAGAAGTTTTACCCTAGTCAACCATATTGTTTCAGATCGCGTTCGTCTTCCTGTAATATTTGCAAGGAATAATGCAAACAGAGTATGATTCAGTGCCTAAAATGCAAAGATGGCTACATAACATATGCACTGGAGTTGACAAGAAAATGAAAAAATATCTTTGTGGTCATTGTTGTAATTAATCGTATAAATAAGTTAGTTGATAAAAAGAAAGTTTTACTATAATTGTCCGATTTTAACCATAGTACGACTTATGTTACTGGTGGTACGGTTCAAAATACTGTAATCTACACACACTGGCCAATGAATTAGGATACCTTTGATATTTTCTTTGGAATACGTGCTATGGATGAAGTATGCAAATTATTTTATGACGTGGGTTACATGTGGTTAGAATGCTAATAAGGTGAAGAACGCTTTAGACGTCGAATGATGTAAAATGAGAAAAACGACAGATCTTTCAACATTTGAAAAAGAGTTTATTGTTGCCGCCCGTTTAGCAAAAGCCTCGATTTCGAAAACAGCAAATTTTGCTGTGTTCTCAAAAGCAGCCATATCAGAGGTTTTCAAAAGCTGGAATCAAAACCCACAGTTCTTCTTTAGAAGATGTAACTGAGGTTCGAGCACTGTTTTCCAAAGTCATAGGCGTCGTCTCCGACGAATTGTACGTCAGAACAGGGACTCTACTGTGCTTCAACTGGTATCGTCAACCAAGGCCCTTCCCAACAGATTTCAGCTCGAACCATGCGCAGATAATTGCAGAGGATAGGAATGCATAGTCGGGTGCCTGTGAGAAAATCACACATTTCCGCCCGACAAGCAAGAATTCATTTGCAGTGGTGTCGGGAAAGAAGACACTGGACATCTGAGGATTGAAAACGGGTAATGTGGTCGTATGAATCATGATATACCTTATTTTGCACTGATGGAAGACGTAGAATTCGGCGAGAACCCCATGCAACCATGAATCCATGTTGTATTACTCTCACTGTATAAGGGTCTGGTGAGAGTATCCTGATATGGGGCAAGTTCTGCTGGCATGGAAGTGGTGCTCTGGTGTTTCTCGAGGGTAAACAAAGAGTTATGAGATACCTAGATATACTGGCAGATCAAGTATGCAAACCTCTCAAGTATGCAATGAGATACCTAGATATACTGGCAGATAAAGTACATACCGTAATGCGACGGATACTTCATGGACGATAATACAACTATGCCAGAAGTGTTCAAAACTGGTTGCTGAACATCAGTCTAACTTCCAATACCTTTCCTGGGCACCGCATAGCCCGGATCGTAACCCCATAGAACATGTATGGAATAGGCTGGAAAGAAGCACTCTCGTCTTCCATCTAATTTACAAGCTCTAAAAAGCTGCATAACCAATGCATGGTATTCTCTGGACGTAAATGCACTCCAGAAGCATGTAGACTCGATGCCCAAACGAATCAGAGCAGTTATCCGTGCAAAAGGTGATCCCATAAAATATTGATCTTGGGTTTCTAATTCATTGGCTAGTGTGTGCATTTTCTATTCTTAAGTAATCTAGCTTTTGTGTAGTTTCAGACAACGTTACCTTTTGAACGTAACTTCATCTTATGTTATTTTAAATACGCGCAAATAGTGGAGGTTCATCTGAAGCCCAAATAGTGCCTTCTGTTTATTTAAAAAGTTCAATGAAGAGGTTACTTTAATCTTTAAGACTTTGCTATTTGAATTTAAACTGGAGTGTTAACTCGCTTGTCAATCTAATAGAGGATGTTAGTACATTGAGTTAAACCTCTACACAAGCAGAATCCTACACCATAGCATCTTTTAGCGAAAATAGAAAGATTTCAAATTTTTGTACGAAAAAGTGCAAAAGAAGCTCTAAATGAGGCAAAGAAAGTGTGCAAAGGAAGTGCAAAGAAAGCTCAAAATGAAGCAAGAAAGTGCTAAATGAGAGTACAAAGAAAGAAAGTAAAGAACTTTGCAGAGAGCTCTAACTGACAGTAATCAGTGCAAAGAAAAGTGAAAAGGAAGCTCTAAATGAGAGTGTGCAAAGAAAGCTCTAAATAAGAATAATCAGCAATTTTCCTTCTGCCACTAAAGGTCTTTTTGAAATAAACCCGGTTGTCAAACATACGAAATTAGACCTAAAAAAAGTTGCCAAAATTATATACATAAACAACTATTACCTGAAGAAACGAATGGTGAACATATTGATTTTAAGGATTTTATAAAAACGGAATTTTGTGAGTTAAAAGAAGTTCGAATTTTAGCTTGTTTACAAATATAGGGGTCATTTTGTGACACAACGTTAATCTTTAGAAATCTGCATTTACAAAGGCACATGCGTATCTATTATTTACATACGATCTGAAACATTTTCATTATGACATGTTATGTAATTCTTAATATATGCAGATAGATTGTTATTAAGTACTTCGAAAGAAGTTTTCTTTAGGTGTTTAATTTGCGGATTTGGTGTTCGGGAAAACTATAAAGAATTGCCAGTTGAGGAAATATTCGTCGTAGACTTTGTACGCAAATGATGTAATGAAACAAATGCACAGTCGCATCTCGAATCATTAAGTGCTTCCTTTTTTAATGTGGATATAATAAAGCATGTAATTTATCGTCTGCCAATAAGCGGCGAATTTTTTTAAGAATGCATTTTTGAAGTTGGTAGAGTTTAATATTCTAAAGATGTAAGAACGGTTGATTTTGAATTTTCTGTATGTTGGTGAAAAGCAAAATATTGTTGTCAATTTATGTCTATATTTGTTACCCATTAGCAGCATTTCATTGTATTAATTCGACTCTATGTCAAAGCTAAGTTAAATAAATGTAGAACTCACCAGCCGCCATTAATTTAAGTTGAAATAATACCATAACAAATATTTTTCAACAACTTTTGCTTTTTTTTTGTGAACAAATAATTCTAATTAAAAGATTTTATGACCTATATCTTTAATTTCTGGGTGGTAATACAAAATCTAATAGAAGTATTGTAAGTGCTTAAAATAAAACTACTTCAAGTATTAAACTGAAGTTTACATACGAAGATTAAGTTCTATAATAACTTAAATTCTTATATTTTTAGTGGAGTTTGTCGCGTGATAAAAACTGTTGCTTCCTAAATGTCTAACTTATGTAATTAACTTCTAAAATTAGAACTGTAGCCCAGTACGAGATATACATACTCGTGCTGTCCTTTAGAAACACTCTGTATATTTAAAAATATTTTATGTTAATTGACACTTACGCAAAGGAAAGCACGAATGTATGTAACATGAGGAACCAAACATAAGCACAGAGTGCACTGAAACTAGCACTAAATTACACCTGAATTCATTTTGTGTCGAACAATAGAAATGTTACAAAACTGTTTAAATTTTTGCGTTTCGAGTTATCATTATTTTAACATGCTTATCAGGTTTTATTCCTAGAGAAAAGAAAGCGATAAGATTATTACCAAGGTAACAGTGCTTAAGCCAATGGAGCTTAATAAGCATTAATGTTTAATAATAAATTTTATTTTCGTCTGGATATCTCGTACTTAAAGATGATGGAGAATATAGTCGTGGGTGATACAAAGATCTATTACCAGTCAAACTCACTTTGCTTTTCAAAATGAATATTATCGCCAAATTGAAGGACTATGGGTAATCAACTCAGTCCTGTACTTACTGACATTTACATGCACTATTTTGAGGTCAAATTATTTGAAAAACTATCTTTCCGTCTGTGGATTCGCTCTGTAGACGACATATTCGCTATTTTTGATGGTGATAAGGAAGACTTACCCCAAATTTTATCTGTTATAATCTCGATTGACCCAGCCATCCAGTTCACTTTTGAGAATGAATCTGATAATACACTGCCTTTTCTTGATATTCTTATAATCCGCAATGGATCTAATTTCAGCACAACTGTTTACTGTAAACCCTTTCCTGTTTGTTTACCTCCGCATGTTAAGTCATGTCACCCGACTAAGCAAAAAATGGCTTCTTTTTACTGTTATGTATTTCGAGCTCTCAATGTTTGTTCCTCAGAATCTCTTCTTGCTAAGGAACTCAATTATTTAAGATCTGTTGTCTTTAACCGAGGATTTTCTCCCGTAGTCATTGACAAAGGTGTTCGAAAGTTCTCATCGTGCCATCTAAGAACACATTCTGATGTGAGAAATAACATTAATATCCTTGGTATGCTTCCATTTCATCCTTCTATCAGTTACAAAATTGCACGGATTTTACACAAGTTTAATTTTCAAGTTGTTTTCTCGCCTATAAATAAAATCCGAGGTTCGGCTCTTAAAGATTCTATTTCTGACTTTAATTCTTGGGGATCTTATAGCATATCCTGTCAGTGTAACAAACGAAAAGAACCAGAGAACAATGCGGCTAACCAGAGGGTCGTGGGATAAAGTCGCTGAACACTGGTAGTTCCGGATTCACGTTCCAGCGAATGGCTGGCTGTCCCCGCAAATACCAGCCAGTTTCCCTTAAAACGTCCTCCACAAAAGCATCCCTTCCCTCAGCGTACTTGCCATAATTAAGGCAAACTAACAGATTGATAGTATCGAACACAGATTTGTTAAATAGGTTAAAGAATGATATTCAATCTGACTGCTACTAATAGTGCCATAAAACGAAATGGTTTGGTTCTGGTTTATGTGATTACGGCAAAGCCTCGAGGGCAATCTGACAAAAGGGAGGAATATCTTCGTGGAGGACTTTCTAAGAGAAACTGGTTAATCTACACGTTACACATGGGGAAAAACACGAAAACTCCCATGTAGGTAGTCCATTCGTGGGATTCGGACCTCGGACTAAGCTACCAGTGTTCAGAGACTTTACCACTCGGCCGCTGGTGGGCCTTTCATAAGACGAAACGTAGTTTTAGAAAACTATAAATATGGAATACTGATTTACCTGTTGGCACCGTGCTATGTAGAAACGATCCAATGTAACTGAGGTAGCAAGTAAGACAAGTGAATATGGTAACCAACAGCAGCAGGTCTCTTACGGAACGCCATCTGGTGGGCGGACGGAACCTCATGAAAAACCGAGTTTTGAAGGCTCTCTGAAAGAATAAAACGAAGCAGTTAGCATTTTCACACAATACAACACGACGTAAGTGAGCAGCCCTAGTTTACTACAATTTATACATTTAAAAAAAAAACTGCATTCTTACGGTTACTGCATTTAGATTACACAAAGTTTAGACTAATCCTGAATGCGTTTAATATTTAAAATTTTGCACATATGATAAAAATAACTTTTTAAACAAAGCATTTACATAATGCTGTTTGTTCTTGTTTTGTTTCCAATACGTTTTTAAACAAACTCAAAATTTAAGTCTATACCCAGAGTTTGAGATTGTTATTGCATTCCTTTTGGTTCTCTTTCAAACGTTAAGCGTTTTATATTACTAGTACCATTCCCAATTAAAATAACGAAAAGTCGTTGGCTGAAATAGCGTTTACAAAACTTTTAATTTACTTACATCTAATGTTGCCCGGAACCTCTGAATTGCAGTTCTATTAACTGTATGGTATATCACTAGATGACACTATTGGAATACTAATAACGAGCATACACTCCATTTGGCGTTTAGTCGCTATATGACATCAGCGTAAAAGTTCTGTTTGAACTGCTAGGCAGACATGTTGTTTCCCAACTAATTTTGCTACGAATTTTCATTGCTGAATAATACATTGCTAGTAATTCATAAGGACGTGGTTGTTGATGAGTTTAATCAGAAATGTACGCACACGTTAGGGCCTACGAGAATAACAAGATTAACGACTCGCGTCAAGAATGCTATTCAGTTGCAGACAAAAAGAAATCTCAGATAGCGGCCATTTTGATCGAGGCCAACTAGCGGAAACTGACAGAATGATCCAGAGTCGTCTTCAAACAGCCCGAGAAGATTATCAACAATTTCATACGGAAGTTTTCATAAAGTGACGAAAATCTTACACTTGCGTACATATAATGCTCGCTGTGTGCAGAAACTGAAGGAAATGGAATAAAAGCGCCTAGATTATTATAGATGGTTCCGGTCGTTTTTTAATAACCATGAAATTACAAATCTTCATCGGGTTTCTTTCAGTGATGAAAACATAGTGGCTACCTAAGCAGTTTGAAATAATAAGATTCTGTTGTCCGAAACTCAAGATGTGTTATATGAAATATCTTTACTTTTCCAGACAATTGGAATACAGTATGCTGTAATATATTACATAATAGGTAACACTGCTCACTTGAAATAATCTTAGCTCAGATAACTCGCGAATGTCTATGAAGGAATCTTCACTTTCCAAACAGTGTATGCTTTGGCAATGTAACTGGTAATCTGGAATTTGAATTCTTGCGAGGCATAGCTGAGTTCTCATATTTTCCACTCAAAAATAATAAAATAATATTAGAAATGATAATAATAAATTAATAGTTCTGCAAGATTAGTTACTTTCGTTCTAAATATACAGAGTGGTGATCTTCTATGCCACATTCAGAAAAATGTCTAACTCTATTACATTTATTGGAGTACTAAGATCATCTAAAGTATTTGTTACTATGTATTTTCTCTCTATTAATTTAGTTTCTCTTTTGATAAATTTAATTTTATGAGGTATTCATATTTTCTAGTTTCAACAAGAAAATATTACGAAAACATCACGATGCTGAATTGAATAGTTAAAGAAAGATTCATTGTCTAGCAAACTTAGTGATTAGTGAAGGTCCCACTCGCAAGGATTTACCCTTATGTTTAACAGCGTATGATTTAGTCGTTTATTAATAACTTGCTTTGTTGAAATACCGGAAGCGCTATACGAAGCTAGACACGTGTATGTGTATACCTTTCTTAAAACTGATGAGAGTAAATAAAAGTCACTCCTTAGTATCCTAGTCTTTTATACTCCTTCGAATTTAACGATTAGGCTATGTAGAAACATTTGAAATGCAATGAAATGATGAAGGAAGTTAGAAGAAATTGTCTCTTTTTTTAAACAGCAAGTCTTCATGATGTAATTGGAAACGCGTCCGGCTAGCAGTCGGGATGTCCAAAAAGTTCAAATCCTAGTTAAGGGTTTGCTGAATTTTCATGTTTTCTGCTGCAAAATAAACCTAATCTCTCTACGGATTAACTGTGCAATAGTTTAGAGTTTTACACAGTTTTAAATAGTACGGTTCTGATTGCAAGCACTTCAAAAATGCTAAACTGCACCCACGATAGCAGCTTAATTATGTTTAATATATCTTGAGATCTCATTATAGTCTGTCAGAGATAAATCATTCAGCAGTGGCTGCAGAAAAAAGTGCTGATATGTATGTGTACTGCAGTCTGTTTTGGCTAGGTTTATGAAAGCTGCTTGGCTTTCAAATGTGTATATTATGCACACTTTTTGCTAAGATTGTCCATTAACAATTATCGCATTGTTCTTAACATCGAATACATAATACTTATAAGTTGGCCAAAAGAAGTAATCTAAACATAATTTGAAATGCACAGAAGAAAGTAAATAATTTTATGACAACATACATAAATAATTATTAGCACATAAAATGCGCATTAATACGAAAATAGTTCTATAGCAGTGGTCAACAGTATAAGCGATTTTGACGTTAATAATAATAAAGAATTATTTGACCTCATTAGCGGAGTGTTTCCAAAATATGTGGAATGTTTCTTAGACATCATAGGGGTTCCTCTAACAGATGGAACTCATTGCTCAAAATCATCACCCAATTTTAAAGCCTGTAGGATACGCGCTGCGCATGCTATTGCTGTGCCTAGCCAGCAATAAATAATTGCATAATTTCTGTTACATATGCCGTTTACTTCCTTCGGCAGATACTGTTACTGCTCGAAAAACAAGGTTATTAACTTATCTTGCACATGGCGACATGCATAGCTAGTTCTCGGAATGTTGCCATTTCACAATTACGTTACACTTAAAATCAAATCAATTTCTTATTTGTAGAGCCATTAGAATTCTCAGAAGCCATGAAACTGGTTTGAGTTGCTTTAGTTGATTATGGAAAAGCACACTAGGGTTATCTGTTTAAGGGGAGGGGTGCTTTCGTGGACTACTTTCTAAAGGAAACTGGTTAGTATACACGTTACTCATGGGAAAACCATGAAAACGCCATGCAGCCCGTCCCTTCGCCTGAAGCCAAACACAAGTCGGGACTACCAGTGTTCAGCGATTTAACCACTGGGCCGCTGGTGGGCCCGTCAGGTAACTGTAGAAATCTGCAATGCCGTTGCCGGGATTCGAACTCCGGACCTCCGTAATATGCGTTTAGATTACAATTACACCCCGAGGGCATGCGGAAAAGAGGGGAAAAAAGGATCTTACACATAGTTTAACAAATTGAGCTATTTAAATGCAATAAATGCACTACACTTCTTGATAATTCAAACATTTACTTCCTTTTTTATAATATATATAATTCATGCAAATTCACAAATATATTTACTTTAAATTTTTGTATCTAATTGATAATTTTAAAGAAAATTTTATTTTTCTAACGCTGTTCATAAGAGCTACTTTAAACTCATGTATACTACATACAGAATTAGTACAGAATCGTTTGAAATTCTAAACTATTCTAACCCCGAATGCATAGCATAGCATTACTTGAATAACGTGGAGCGTAAGAAGCCAAACGATTACGCAACGAGAGAGTCTACTGGTATTTAAATTATGGCATTTTGTGAAAATAAATTAATTTGTTTTCAGGAATAGCCAGATTTATGAGCTAATCTAAAAGTATTCTGCTCTATGTAACATTCTAAAAGGATGTGTTCCTAGAAAGGAATTTATGGTTTCTACATTTCAAAGTCTTTCCAGATCTAAATTTTAACTCAGTCTTTTGTCGAGAAAAATATTATTAATTCTTCGCTGCGACACAGCAGAATGGCACGAGAGCATTCTGGGTTAAAATTAATGTTCGCTGTCCTAACAATATATCCTTTAGTTCTATTGCTATACTTTTAAAGGTGACTTTTGTTACGTAGGCGCCTTGAAACTCCTTGGCTTGGCTTTGATGTCATATTTTCTTCTCAGAATACGGACACTGCATTCTGTAATCTCGCACAAGGAGGTACAGTGTGAGAAATATATATATATTGTTGCGTTTTTACGGGTTCGTGGATTTGAGAGTATCCGATGAAAACACGATGCAGAACAATAAAAAGCACAATTTATTTACAAGAATCACTATTTACAGCACAGTTCCAAAATTACCTTTAAAAGCGTCGAAAATCTGCAATAAATACGCTGAAACAATCAGCAACACAGCTTCAGGCTGTAACTGTAAAGGTAGCTTCACGGCAACACTAAACTTATAATAAAACACCGTGGAACAATCACCAATACACTGTCAAGCTATACTGTAAAGGTAGCTTCACGCCAAAGCACTATCTCGATTGCTTTCCGTTCACAAAACTCTCGCGTAGCTTAGCACTCACAGTAAGCACAACGCTCATACTACTTCACAATCTCTTCGCAACAACTCGTAATAACTGGCTCTCAGAAAGGCAAGGGCTTATATAGCTTTTCATTAGGTTCCACAGGTTTCGAGAAATATCTCGACAGGAAGTTATTCTAGAAGCTTCCCGATTGGACCATGGGATATCGCCAATTTGGTCGCCAAATGGGCGATAAAGTCGCCAATCTGGCAACCCTACCAAACATTATTTTATGTCAACCCTAGTGCTATGCCGGAAAGCTTACATACAGGCGCAACCGCCGAATTTTTCGCAACACTATATATATATATATATATATATATATATATCCCATTCTACTGGGCCGATTGACGAAATTCAAATTACGTTTTTCGTGTCTCTAAAGCGTGACTTAGGATATATATCAGATTTATATATAGCATTGCTTTTATATCGGTGTTTCGACAGAAAATCGGACTTTTTCTGAAATGACATGCCAATTGTTTTCCATATTTCGATTCTACGACTCAAGTTACGCCTAAATATTATATTTCGTAAAATTTGGTGCAAAATTTACGGAGAAATTCAAAAATCGATTTTGGCATAATTTGTTTTCATTTTGCGCCAAGAATAATTGACTAGACGAACTTTTTAATTTATAATAACTTATTTTTCTTTCCTTTTATTCGTTGTACATGAGCAGAAAAAACGTCATCGTTCATACTTTCAAATGATTTTAACAAAGTGCGTAAACCACATTTGAGGTTATTATCGCTTATAACGAATATGGCAAATTTCAAAACGCGCCAATATGTAAATTCACGTATATCTTAGGAAATTTTGAATAAAATACTTTTATTTTTTGCAGGCACGCTTAAAAATACATCTGCTTTGTGTTAAAAACTTCATAGGTTATTATTAAAAATGTTTTCCGAAAAATTTATAAAAATTATTTAAAAATAAATTAAAAAAGGTAAGAATTTTATTTGGAATGAACTTAAATTTCGAAATGTGAAAGAAGGAATCAAATAAGTTTAATAAAAAAAGAGATATTAATAAATATATATCAAATTCAATTAACATTGAGGAGCTAAACTTTTGAGAGTTAATCTTTTAAAAACTACTCGTGTGATTTTTACAAAACTCGGCAGTTTGTCATCATTTGAGTCGTAGAGTCGAATTATGGAAAACAATTGGCATCTCATTTCAGAAAAAGTCGGATTTAGTGTCAAAATACTTACATTAGAACAATGCTATATATAAATGTAATACATATCATAAGTCACGCTTTCGGGACATGAATAATGCAACTTGAATTTCGTTAATTCGCCCAGTAGAACGGGAGATATGAAACTTTCCCATTTTTTCACAGTGTATATGTAGTACATATATTATATTCCGAGAAAAAGTATTCAGAAGAAAAAACGGAATAACACAAGCATCTGCTTATTGAAGCAAGACAAAACATTAGAACTATTTTCAAAGAATCCCATTCTACTAAATGTTACGATTTTCATTAAGATATTTTTTATACTTAATTCAACTACATCACGAACTCGCTTGGTAAAAAATAGGTTTCAATGTCCCGAAAAGAAAATGTGCTTCATGAAATTCTTATATTCTGATTGCAATAAATTACTCGCTTTTCATGAGATCTGAATTAAACATGTGAGTCCTTTCATACTAACAAAATGGTTTGTTAATTCTTTCTAAATACTCTCCTATTTATTTCTTAGAAATTTTAGCCCTTTAAGGAATTAGTATTTCTGATCATAAATAACCTTACTGTATTGTAGAGAGTAATAGTTTTATTTTTTTTTTATCTTTTTCGAACGGGAACTTGAAATTAGATGTTTCTTTGCCAAAAACTGAGCCATGAATTAAACAATCGCTGGTTGGATGTGCTAACAAATGCATCATAAGGATATACGCGGGAAAAATTTAAGAAATTCGATGAAATTTAAGCATATTATTTACCGATGGAAAACAGAAACAGATTGCTTTATGAAAGGGTATAATTACGATAAAAATACGTTACGGAAAAATTTATATGTGATACTTCGAAACATAATTCTGAAATAAAGGCCTTGAATCGATCAACTACTTCCGAATACATCTTGAAAATTTTAAAGTGTGAGCACTCGAGAGTTAATCAGTTATCTCATTAAAAATAAGCAATCAATTAAATTGTAGTGAAAAGAAAAATGTTTCGATGAGCTTAGTCGCCATACAAATAAATAAATAAAAATCTGAAAGGTTTTTCAGATTTTAAATTACGTCCAAAGGGGCGTTTTTTTAAAAAATTGTGTGTTATTTTTATTTATTAAATATCATGTTCTTCCTCGCACTTAAACCACAAAATTCAGTTCAAGAGCAATATTGCAAAATAATTTTAAATCGAGCGTATCTTTAGAATTTCCGATACACAGTCTGGCGCGCTGAAGATAAAAATGTTTTATTTTGTATAACGTTGCCGTTGCTCGCTTTGAAATCCCTGTGGTTGTTAATCAAAAATTCATTAAAGTTTTACAAAATATGAAATAGAAAAAAAAAACAAATTCCAAATTTCAAATTTGGGCTTCCACATGCCCATATTCGCAGGAGGATTACGTCATTCAAAATTTAGTGGCTGTAGGTACCGTGGTTTTATCACAACGCGAGAAACATACAAACATTTATACAGATTATTCATTATTTAATTTCTTAAAATATAATACAGGACAGGGCGATAATATTTTAGCAACAATTTAAGTGAAACAACGCTTATAGTGAATCAACGCAAAATGCGAAAACGAAATTAATAGTCCTTCTGGCAAATTGCCCCTTTGGACTCATAAGTCATTCTGTTGGAGACGTCGCGAACTTGGTATCATACATCTGAATGCATCGCACAAAAGTATTTTTAATTAATAAACTCGACGATTTCAAACCGAGCAATGGCAACACTGTATGAAAAAAACATTTTCTTATCTCCAGCGCGGGAGATTGTGTATGGGAAATTCTAAAGGTATGCTCTTTTAAGTATTTTGCGATATTGCTGATGAACTGAATTTTAGGGTTTAAATGCGTAAAACATTATATTTAATAAATAAGACTAACACATAAAACGTTAAATAAAGGAATCTTTGGGTGTAATATAAAATCTTAAAGCTTTCAGATTTTTTTTTATATTTCTTTTTTCCTTTAATAATGGTGATCAATTTTAGATACTTGAATTTATTGGAGAAATTTACAATGCACGTGTTATTTTAAGACCAGCGAAATGCATGGCTTTCTAGTCAATGGGCTTTATTGCTTTTACATACTGAATGTCAGCGACAAATATAAACCAGTATAATACAGTCTAAAATCTTATTCTTGAGACATGTAAATGAAACGAGTTACAATACAGAACTTCTATTCAGGCTTGAAATCGCACAGGTCTTTGCAACAGACGAGTAAAGAGCAAAAGAAATAAGAGTATTTATTTTGCGATACATAAAAGCATCTGATTGCATAAAATACTACGCCGTTTCGGAAAGTCTTGAATCAAGACAATTTTAACTAAGGATAGAAAATTATTTTTCGGAATTTACTGGCAATGTAAATGTTGATTTGAATATTAACAATTTCATTTTAATGAAGAACTGGACACGCACATCACAGCTCTTAACGTGCATCATTTCCTTCCAACATTACGTGAGAAGGACCTTAACTTTATATGATATACGAAGGCCAGCTAAAAGGTTAGTTGGAGTCGCGTGAAACAAACAACATATGAAGCTTTTTCTGCAGAGTCATCAAAACTAACTTTCTGAAAAATCATTTTGTTTGTTCAAACATTTATTGATGCAAAGCGTGAGTAAATTAATATCTTGTTGGAAAACTCCCGAACAACTTTCCGTAATAAATTTGCGTCACAATTTTGATTTCCTTATAACAATAAAATCGCCTCTTTATTAAGTTCTTCTTTCATAAGCCCAAGCTCATAGAAATGCAAGCGTAAGATATGGTGTTATTTCCGCGCCAGATTTAAAGCTATCTCCGTACAATCAGTTAGAATTGTGGCAGAAGTTCCTTCGTGACATGTGCGTATTATCGAACAATGAACATCACTTTGCAATACTCTAGCACCATGAAGGTATCCATGCCTAAACCGAACTTTCTTATCCTTTGTAACTGGAGATGAATCTCAGTGGGAGTAGTATATCATCTTATCCACAGAAAACGGGTCACAATCATGGAAATGAGAAGAAAATGAAGTGGAGATTTTTTCACCGGCTGGAAGCGGGAAAGAGCCGCATAATTCAGGTATGACTTTACAGTTTTTCTTTTACCAGTCCTCTCCACTCTTTTTCAAATCCTCGTCCAGTCCTTTTCAATGACCTTTTTCCACGAACGTTACATAGTTATATTACATTTTTTCTTCGTACTCATCGGTTGACACGGCGTCGAACTGAATTTTTTTTACCATAGCCAAAAAGTATTGCGGTTTGATACAACAGTATCCAATGTAGATCTGGGGAAAGGGATATCCTCTTCCATCACACAGCAGCATTTAAGATAAATTTTTGGTGAAACTATAGAGTGTTGCCTACAATATCTTACAATATCTCTTTACAATATTACAATATCTCTATACAATATCTCTTTCGAGCCATTTTTTTTGGATAAATGCAACTAATGTTTTGACTTAACTAAGGTATAAAACATACTAGATAATAACATTAAGGAGAATGTACACTGCGAAAAAAATGGGATAATATCTCCCGTTCTACTGGGCCGATTGACGAAATTCAACTTGCGTTTTCTTGTTTCGAAAGCGCGACTTAGCATTATACTAATATATATATTTTGATGCAAAAGCTGACGTTTCTGAAATAACATGCTAATTTGTTTCCATATTTCGGTTTTAGACTCAAATTATACCAAACTGCCAAGTTTTGTAAAAATCGCACAAGTAGTTCTCACAAAATGCTAGCTACTCAGTGTTAAATGAATCTAGTATTATTCATAAATATCTCTTTCTTCACTAAACGTACTTGATTCCTTCTTCCAGAATTCGAAATTTAGGTTTAACCCAAATATACACTCATGTCCATAAATTTAGGATAATTCGGAGTCACGCGGAAATCGAACTCTAAAATAAATATATCACCTGTAAAATCACTACACACATCTTTAAGAATCATATGCAAATTTCAGGAAGTAACCAAATGACACCGATGGTACGTCACAATGACGAGAGTGATATATAAGGAATACAGGCAAAGAAGTAAAATTGTTCGCAGGTGCTTTATAAGCATTTCAGTGCAATAACCGAATAGTTATGACATAAAAGACGCATTTGGATGATTTTTTACGTGGTAGAATTATCGGCCGTCTGGAATGTCGGCGTACCCAACTGGAAGTATCAGACGAACTTGGAATTGCCCAGAGTGTCATCTCCAGGCTTTGGCAATGATTCCAAGATGATGGTAATGTGAGTAGACGTTACAGCACAAGTCGCCCCAGAGTTACAACGCCGAATGAGGACCGGTATTTGGCAGTTACTGCCAAAAGAAACAGGCGGAGCACAGCCTCAGACCTGTCTCGTCAGCTCTCTTCAGCAACTGGTACGACAGTTTCAAGGCAGACCGTGTACAGACGCTTAGGGCAGATTGGTCTACATGCTCGTAGACCTGTCAGATGCGTTCCACTTACTGCAACTCACTGTCGCCTGCTGTTAGCCTGGAGTAGAGAGCATGCATTGTGGACACCACAACAGTGGGCTTGTGTAATGTTTTCCAACGAGTCTAGGTTCAGCTTGCACTCTGATTGTCGCCGGACTTTCACATGGAGAGCTCCAGGTACCCGTTAGCACCAAGAAAACATCATTGAACGACACCGTTACGGTGGTGCAGGAGTGCTCATTTGGGGTGGAATTATTCTTGGTTCCAGAACTGACCCGCATGTTCAAATTGGAACCATAATATGCCAAATCTATCGGGACGTCATTCTGGAACAACATGTACGTTTGTTTCGGGGCACCATGGGCGCATAATTTGTGTTTATGGATGATAACGCCCGTCCTCACCGTGCAAACATAGTAAGCGAATGCCTTCAGTCGGAGGATATAACCCGTATGGACTGACCAGAATTCTCACCGGACTTGAATCCAGTATAGCACGTGTGGGACATGCTTGGCCGATGAGTTGCAGCCCGTCAACCTCCTCGTACATGTCTACCGGAACTTCGGAGAGCATTCCTTTTTGAGTGGTGTAATATCCCCCAAGATCAGATCGATAATTTGATACTCAGAATGCCTAGGCGTTGAACGGACTGTATTGCATCGTCTGGGAGACATACAATGTATTAACAATCATACCAGCCATGTAATATTGGTTTTCTGTAAATAGGTGTTTTTTGTAATTTGCTCCAGGGAGAAAAAATCGCTAATTTTTTTAATAATATCAAACATATAGCATCTGTTTTTGCTCTTTACCTTTTGTTTAATAAATAAGCTTTACAAATAAGTCAAATTTGTTTTGCTTCTAACTCTTCCTTTGCTTGATTTTGCATTATCCTTAATTTATGGACATGAGTGTAATTCGCAGATTGTTTCGGATTTATTTTTAAAATTTGTATTTTTAAATAATTTTCATAATGTTTCGAAAACAATTTTGAATTATAACCCATAGAATGTTTGCCATCTTCTTAAAGTAGATGGATTTCTAAGCATACTTGCAAGAAATTAAATTTTTTTATTCAAAATTTCCTAAGATAGACTTGAATTTACACGTTGGCGCGTTTTGAAATTTGGCATATTTGTTATGAGGGATAATAACGCAGAATGCGATTTACGCACTTTGTCAAAATTATTTGAAAGTATGAATGATGACCATTTTTCCTCTCGTGTACAAAGATAAAAAGGAAATGAATATAGCTAGCTATAAATTAAGAAGTTCGCCGAGTGCATTATTCTTGGCGCAAACCGAAAAAAATTGTCAAGCTAAATTTTCAAATTTCTCCATAGATTTCTCATAAAAAATTGCAAAATTTAATGTCTAGGCATAATTTGATTCGTAGAATCGAAATATGGACAAAAATTGGTATGTTATTTGAGAAAAAGTCCGATTTTGTGTCAGAATACCTATGTTAGAACAATGCTATATATAAATCTAATATACATCCTAAGTCGCATTTTTGAGACATGAAAAACACGATTTGAATTTCGTCAATCGGCTCAGTAGAGCGAAAGATATAGAACTTTTTAAAATTTTTTTTTTTAATATTTTTTTTCGCAGTGTATAATTTTTGCATGAATTAGGTTCAGTCAGTAAACCTATTGTTTGATAAAATATAAATTTTCATTTAGATTAACGTAGTTGAGAATATTTCTGATATCTGCAATAACTGATTTTATAAAAAATTTCTGTTCAAATAATCTGTTCTAAATAGCAATAAATATCCCCACGAATTAGAAGAACAGGTATCCACAGAATTAATCCAGTAGTTGAAAATAATCTAATCACACGCTTAAAGAGTTGAGATAATGAATGTTTCGAAAGGATAAGCGGCAAACCTGAAATGCAGAAACTGAAAGAGAAGTAATTTCACAGAATTCACCAGTTAGATAATGATATAAGTATACAATTCAGTTAGATAATTGCAATTAAACTGATCCTAAACTTGGAACCCGAACTTAGCTTTCTGCTCAGAAAAGAGGAAAGAATATAATAGCTTTCAATTATAGACTGTAATTGATAATTTCAGAAAGAGATCAATGACTAAACTCTTAGAATTACGAACAAGTTTAATTTTTCAATGTATTTTTTATTACTTTACATCGATTTAATTATTTTTTGAATAATAGTGTCTTTTTTTATTTAGCAATTAATTTTTAATGCTAAAATCTAAAACAAAAAAGATATTTTTATTGGAATAAAATAAGAATACTTTGAGCCATTTTTTAAGGAAAACAAATGATCGAAAGAAAATGAAGGTAAGCGGTAAAAGGAAGCTTGAAGGGCTTTTAATATTAAAATAGCTTAAAATTGCTCTTTTCTAATAATTGCTAACAATTTAGAGCTTCCTGATAAAAAATGACAAGAACGTAAATATGATGTTTTGGAAATTATATAATTTAAAAATATCAATCCGATGGAATATTAAATATATTCAACAAGCATGAGACATGATTCCTCATGTCCTAAGGGCATTAATAATGAAAAGGATTCCGGTTTCAGAAATGTGAATCATTTGAAGTTTTTCGTCAATCAAAACTCGGTATGTTACATTAATTAATCTATTACCTTATGATTTGGAGCTACAAGTTCATTTCTTCTTTTCGTTAGTTATCACCAGGATGTAAATGGGATATATCTATTTAAAAAAGAATTCTTGAAAGTTTAAAGAGTTTAAAGAGAGAGCTTTTGGCAAGAAGGCTGATCGTAGTACTATTCTCTCGCCTAGCTCTGTGACTTGTTTATACGACGTTAGCCATTTTGATAACCGAAGTTAGTCGCACATTTAATAAATTTAATAAATTTATTAGGCTATTTGCATTGTGATCACCAACATTTAAATACTTTTTGAAAGTTTAACTTCACATTTCTATTAATTGACATCCTACAAGCTGCGAAGATTTAAATTGTAAGCCCAAGTAGTGAATTTGTTCAGTTTAAAGCCTTAAAGACTGCTTAAATGTTATTCGGACTCAGTTGTTATTTGCATAGACAAGACGATAAATCGCCTGACTGTCTTTGTAGGGATTACGAAATACGGAGTGAAACCCTAAAAACTTTTGAATCTTAACCAAAAAATTCGTTAAATGTTTTATCTCAAGATATTTGAAAGATCAGTTTTATTTAAATCTAATAGAAGATTTCGTTAAGAAAACTGACTTCTGCACTTTCGGTGAAGCAAAATTGCGAGTATCATATCCTGATAGACCTGAATGATGCAACGTAAATTGCTCAGAGGAAATCAACAATGTAATGTTTAGTATTTATTTGTATTAATTGTTGAATCAATCATTCCTTATTTATACTTGTTTCAATCGAAAAATATTCAGGGGAAAGTAAAAAATTCGAACTGTTACTTTGCTAAATTATAGCTAGAAAATGAACTTCAAATTTTAAGACTTATCTGCAACTTTACTAAATTTCATTTCCATCTTTTTAATAAATATAAGAGTATTTTCTAAAACTGTATTCTCAGCTTTGTTTAATATTAGCAGCGAATTTCAAATTTCGTTTTAATTAAAAACTTCTAACATTGCTTCTTATTATTTTTCTTACATGAAGGACTCGACAGATTCAAGATTCGAAAGATTTGAGGAAATTTAGGATTCCCCCCACTTCTATTATTAAATTATATGATAAACAAACCATTGAAGAAACAAAACAAATAAGCGAAACAAAGAGGGGAATTTTCCTTTACGTGCTTAAGCGCGTAAATAAATACTTATTTAATTTGCATCGTTTGCGTGTCCAACATGTTCTAACAAAACATCTGCGAGGTATTTGAATTTACTTCGTTTAACTTACTTTTTCCAAACCAGCGGTGGCTAACCTTAGAGAAACATCCCCTTTCGCTGAAGATTTAACCATTAAAGATTTTCTTTACGAGAGAAAATCGTCTGCGTTCGCATTAGAATTCGAGATTACTGGCAGTGCAGAAAATAGAAGAATTCTTTTCCGAATTTCTAATTAAAACTGCGAAAAGGTGAAAGAGTTAAGAGAACAGAGAAAAATGAACCGTTAAATACTTTTGGGACTACTAAAATTCCTGAAAAGCACAGATAATGAATTATTACTCCGAAAAGAACACCATATACATGGAAATCGCAATTTGTTAAAACCAATATCTTTTACTGTATCGGTAATGTTTTCCTCCTACAACAGTTAAAATGTTGAAACGTACTCAAAATTTTAGTACTTTAAAATATTTTAAACTTATAAATGATCAAAGATTTAGACGTTGTTTAAAATTAAACCATTGTCTTTGAAACTGTAGCGAATGTTTTGCTAAATGGCATGTAATATCATATTCTGAACATGATAATATTTGGTGTTATAAATGTTTGTTTCCCTAATGGTGTAAATAAAAAAATGTTAGTTACATTATAAATCACGATCAAGCAGTAATGTTATTAGAAATAAAATGTTCATAAAAACATTAAGGCATACAGAAGGGAAACATACTCGTTTGAAAATTTAAGATTGAGGAGATTTACCAAATCCTTACCTCCGACTCTTAGGTGACTTGGTGAATTGGCGTAAAACGTTTATTTTATTATCTTTCCAATTGACAGCTGCTGTTCCGATCATAAAAAATAACAAAAAAGAGGCCCTTTATAAGAAAGAAAACATTTAGTGAGGATGATCAAAATTCTATGAAGCCGATACTTAGCATTGTTACAGCTGGAGGATGTTGAAATAACGGTTAAACACAAGGCATGTAAATTCCCATGTACACTGATAGGAAAAATTTAAGGAACAACTATAAAAGCAATGCTTCGTGTTAAATCTATTCAAGGAAGTCCAGTCAAATGTCATTGGTTATCAGTTCAAGATCAACATTATTGGATAGTGAAGTGGAATTTATCTTCGTTGTTGAGGATACATAAACCTATACGTCATTTCTTTTGACACGAGAGAACAGAAGTACAAAAGGGTGCTTCGAAATCTAATTTATAGAATCAACGCGAATACCTATGTTGTAACATTTCGCATGTGGAAGTGGAAGATTTCGATGCGAAGAACATGGAGAAAAATTGGGAAAATGGAAGGAGGACTGACACTGACACATGTCGATAAAAATCTAAAAGTAGGCAAAAGCGTCATGTCAAGAGTCTTGACACTGTTTAAAGACACTGTTGATATGTGCAGATAATACCGAAATTGTGACACAACAGACTACCAAGATAATTATTTGGCAATTATTATTAAACGAAACAGACAACCGATATCAGCTCAGATTGCAAGAGAGTTTGCTACAATTACAGGATCTAAACTATCCAGACGTACCTTGTATAAAAGTAGTCCGTTTGCAGGAAAACCTATGATTTGGTACTCACTAATGCCAGCTGCGAAATGAGCTCGGTTACATATAAGCATTCTGTACCGCACCACGCACATAGGGAAAAATCCCGTCTCGTGATTGGGTATGGCTTCCGGTGACATCATTTCCTCAACGCTTAGGAACGCCTTGACTTTGCTTGCGCTCGAGGGTACACCTCCATACCTTTTGTTTACATTTTGATAGCAGTACCGAAAAGATTATTACTTGCGTTGTATTTTTGTTGCTATAAGATTACACTTCTTATAACACTGCAGAGTTGTGAATTTAATATAAAAAATGTAGCGATTTTTTTTTCCTAGAGAGAAAAAGTATTATTTCTTCTTGTGCTAATTCCGTAAATGTGTTTTAATATCAAGTGCAGAGATTTTTAATAAATGTATTCTTTAATTTAGAAGTCAAACAACAAAAATCAGCGTTTTATTTTCAAATTTTCACAGGACTAGTTTCGATCGTTTTAGCGAACCACCATCCTCAGCTGCAAAAGCGCAAATGAACTAGATAAGATATAATGATCTTATCCTGCGAAAATTTGAAAATATAACGATGATTTTTGTTGTTTGAATCCTAAATTAATACTTGTTCAGCGTATTATTGTATCTTAAATGTATTCTTCATTTAAAATCCTGCATATTAAAGATGTTGTGATTATTAATTAATTAATTTATGTTCATTATATTTCCATTCTCTGCTGATGCAGTCTCCGAAAGCATGAGACAAGTCAGTTTTCGGAACCAGCAAAAACGACTTTGGGAGCTAACACAGTACACAGTAAATTCATAATATTTATAATCAGTCTGAAAAAGTAAAATTTATTTTTGAAGTTAGACTAATATAGAATTGGAACAGAGAAATAAAGATACGTATTTTAAATTGAATAATATTACGTTAGGAATATTGCCCATTTTTTAATGTGTAACAACTTTTGTGAATAGTGCTTGTCAGAAAAGGAAATTTTTTTTTCTTATACACGTGTATTAAATTCAGCGACAGTATTGAATGCATTTTTGTTTTCATTTAGGCAGCAGAATATTAGAATGATATGGACGTTAACATGAAAATGACATAACATTGGCAAAGGAAATATTTCCTGCAATGTGAATGAAACAGAATGCAACAAAATTGCATTAATGATAATATACTTACTACCACACAGTGCCTTTACAGATGTATCGAGATCATCGTGTTTTGGTTTTTGCACTAAATTCAGGAACTCACCTATTTATATAATCTAAGCGCTTAAGATTGCTTCTGATATTAACAGCGTCTTTGAAAGATCTTATAATTTTCTAATTCCATGAAACAGGAAGACATTTGCAGAATACTGCAGCTAAATGTTTTCGTTTCAAAGAAAACAAACGATAATTTTCACGCTTCAGTATCACTCATGCGCTTCATTCAGCGAAAACAAAATCTTAAGAATCCTGCCTAAACGTCATTACGCCAAGAGAAAATGATCTCATCTGAAAGTATGTCCAATCACAAGTAGTACGGATTCTTCCCTACGCGCGTAGCGTGGTACAGAATGCTTATATGCCGCCCAGTTGCAGTGGTGCAGAGATTATTTTGATTGCAGAACCACGAACTGGAATCTTCGTTTCATTGATGAGTCTCGTTTTTGTTTAGAGAGCGATTGCAGGCGTATTACGAAATAAACGCAATAAGACCGAAAATATCCGTAAGAAACATCGGTATACCAGAAGTGGAATCATGTTATGGAGGAGGATTATTTGAATAATCGCGCTAAGCTACATATTTCTACCAGTGCAACTATGAATGCTGATATATACAGAGATTATGTTTTTGATCCTTATCTCAAGTTGTTTATGAGTGCAATTAGTTACAACGTCTTCCTGACAGACGATGATGCTCGTCCTCATCGTGCTACACTAGTGGCCGGGTATCTTGAGGACGAAGGGATTCGGCGGATGGAGTAGCCCGAATATATGTGGGACGTATTAGAAGACCTATTTTCAGCACGACAGTCCCCACCTTGTATTCACCGAAAGCTTCAGAAGCTTCAAGGCACTATTCATCGTGAATGCACTTTTTTACCGCAGAAACTCATGGACAGTCACGGCACGAAAAGTCGCCACAAGTTTTGGCCTGATATTTTTCTCACGGTTGACTACACACCTCATAATTTTGCTCTGCGCCTCTAGAAAGTTATAATACCAACGTTTCCCTCCCTTATTTTATATCACTTTCCTATGTTGTCATTTAAATTTATTTTTTGGCAGAAATATGCAGTTTTGCATTCTGGAAGTACGTCAAACGTGACAAAATAAAGACCCTGTGCAAATTCCATGTTTGTAGTTGCAAAAGGTAAGGCTCTGAGCTAAAAAACTAGGGACTATGTGGAGTAAATAAAAAGACATCAGTTTTATTAAACGTTGAAACAAGGTTGTGGATAAACAAAGAGTACCAGTATTGCTTGGAAGGCTTTATTTTTAAAATTGCTTTTATTAGATTCTGTTTGTTATATTATTTCAGTATAAGTCATTTTATGGTTTTTCTAAGGGGGGCTGATACTTTCATTTATAAATTTATACAACGATAGCTTTGAGAATAAACAAAGAAAAATTTTCTTAATCAGTAGTAAACTATTTCTTTTTTTCTTTTATTTCCCCTCTTCTCCGAAACTTTGTAAGGTATTTTATGTTAATTAAAGAATTATTATGATTTAAGACTATACCTTCATTACTATACCTTCTCCTTTCCGTAGAATTCGTTTTCATCGTATGAATGCAAATTGGTTGTTTTGGATATTTAAGCGGCGCTTTCGAATGTTAAGATTACATAAGTAATCTTAGTAGCGTCTTGCTGTTACTTACTATCATCAGTTCTTCCTGACATGTATTCCGGCTTTAACGTTTTGCTAGCCGACGTCTTAAATTACGCGCCGTTAACTTTCTAAACAAGCTTAAGAAGTTTATTCTATACGGAGCCTCAGACTACATTATCCACGTTGTAATTTACCTTCTGTTGTGTTGATTTTAATACCAGAAAGTACTGGCAATTCATCTGTCGCACAAGTAGTGCCTTTCTTTTCATTTAAAAGCTAATTTTTTTTCTGAAAAAAGGTTATTTTAACTTTCTTATTACTTTGTGATTTGTTTTAGCTGAAGCTATATCGCGCTATCATTCTTGTAGAGTCTAAACGAAATAGTATAAAAGTTTTATTATTATGGAAGATTAAGAGTTTTGTGCCATTTAGTTTAAATATTATTAAAAATCAAGAGTAAAAAAAGTTATCTTTCCTTAGTCAATTAACTGTTACGACAGTATTACAATCCCCAAAGCACAGTTGTGCAAGGTTTTGAACATACTCGTATTAGAAGCAAATACAGCCTATTTCTGCGCAGTTTTATCATGCTTGGCTTTACAGTTGAATTTTTTCTGTCATGCATTTTGTGCCTCTATGTTTTGGGAATTGAATAATTGGCCTCTATTATATCTTTATATTCTTATAGAGACGTTTTTCGCACTTGAAGATTTCCGTTGTTACCTTCTTTTCTATCTGGAAGTGTTTGCTCACCATTGCTCTTGTCTTATATATATATTTTTTTTATCCGCAGTGCCTTGGGTCGGTAACGGCAATAATAAAACTGTTACTCCTAAGTGCTAAAACAGCACTTATAGCAACGGATTGTGGAACGAGCTACAATAGTATTTTCCCTTATTCAGTTACGCTATAACTATGCATTAACCATACGGAGATTATAAATGTTATGATAGATATCATGTGGAGAATCAAATTAATATCACTTTCACGCCGGTATTATATTGACATATGAATAGTGCCGTCACGTATTCACTGCAATTCAATATCGATTCTAGCCGCTATATCTGCTTCACGGTGCTTTAGTTATTCTGTCTTTTTCTCAAAAATTATTATGTCTGTACGTTTTGGAAGTGTTGCTTTTAACTTCTTTAGAATTCATGATGAGAAATATGTAATATTTATGTAAGTAATAAGATAGAGTACGTATAATCTAAATGTGTTTATTTCTGCACATATATATATATATATATATTGTATTTTGTGGCATTTTGCATCTTATTTAATTTCAATCTGATTCTTACTATCTCGCTTTCTCTCTCTAGATACGTATATATATGTTATCGGCAAAATATAAAATCCGCCATTATATAGAATGCCGAATGAAAAACCGGCAAAGTATGAAATATATCTGCGATTCTTTTCGAATAATGGAAACTATTTACCAAACATTAATACAAGATATAATAAATCTGATGTCTACACCACATGACTTCCTTGTACAGAATATTAAATTATACGCATTTTGCGTTTCATTTAAACTTATTCGACTGAATTAAATCTATTTCGTGATAGCGTATAAACCACAATAGAATAAATGCACTCTTTAAAATTCACTATATTTGTTTACCGTAGCGAAAGTCTGGCCATAGTTTCACTTAACAGCGCTACATCTCATTCATTTTATAACTCAGAATGCACAAAAAGTATGTAGATCATTTGAAGAATTATCTAATCGTTGCCACATGTTCTATTCAAATACTATGATAAATCTAAAACAATATATAAAAGAAATTAAACAAACAAACAACAACAAAACCAGTAATATAAAAAAATTAAAGACAATTCCTATTTAGGTCAACAAAGAAAAATTTTTTTAAATAAAAATTAAAAAAAAATGAAATACAAAAAAATGTTTTTCCGTTAAAAATTAAAAAAAAATTTAATATGTGAAAAAAACTGTATTGACATCAAGTGTCATCCACTGCAACTTTAAAAAAATGTGTTTCAACTTGAGTGGGTGAATAAAAAGTATTTTATTAACGATTGAAAATTAATTAATTAATAATTAAGTAAATAAAAAAATTGAAGTCAACTCCTACTTAGGTCAACAAAGAGAAATTTAAAAATATAAAAAAAAATTTAAATACAAAGAACAATTTTTTTTAAATAAAAAATTTAACAAATTATTAATATGTGAAAAAGTGTATTAACTTCAAGTGTCATCGACTATAAGTTTAAAAAAATGTATTTGAACAGTAGATGAATAAAAAGTATTTTATTAACAACTGAAAATTTGAGCAAGATATAGGGAGAGTGTGAGCTAATAGTAGGAATTTAAAAAAAAGAAAGTTTTTCACAGACGATTCAGAATTTCTCATTCAACTAATTCAGATATCACTTCGCGACAAGGCAAAAATACATAAAAACTCAAAATATCTATATTCACAATTACGAGGTAAGTCTTAAACACTTATTTCCTCGAATAAATTCCATAACGGATTAAGCATGATTTAATTCGTAATAATAAAAGAAGGCGTTAACTTTGTTGTTGCGATGCTTAGTTTTTCTAGATTGGCAACAAATCCACTATTCGGATAAGTTTCAAATGTCAACAAATATTGCCGCCACGGTTAAAATAATTAGGCTTACCAGCAATCAAACAACTTTTAAATTATTGATAATTCTGTAATTATAACATGCAGGTTAACTAAAGGCATAAAAACCTTAACCAGTAGATAAGACCAACATAATTCAATTTAAAGCAAAAAATGCACAATTTACGAATATATAAGAATAAAGAAACTGAGATCACTGAGCCAAGTAACAGAGTGTATATATATATATATATATAATTTATATACATTTGGTGCCGTCGATTGCAACCAACATAGGAGGTGCACGTCTACATGTTTTAGCAATCCTACACACAAAACTGCAGCGTTCTGAAGCTATTCGTTTTTGAGTTATGTGAGATACATACGTATATACGTACACATGCACAGACAATACAAAAAAAATCTCTTCAGAATCCATTGTAATCAGTTTTATAATTTTTTGGGGAAAAAGAATCCTTTATTCTCTGCTTACGTTCAGATATCAGGCAAACACATCGTTAAATTGCATTCGATAGCGGTCAAAATGGATATTTTCGTTGAAATATGATACCCGAAATGTTTCGCGATTACAATATGTCCTTTTTACTTCGTACAATAAAGTAAAAAGACGAAATGATTTCTAAGAAGGAACTACGGGACTATTGGTTGCTGAATCGCTAGGGTGTGATGTATGTGGAAAACAAGATTAAACTCATTTATCCTGTTAAAAAAGGCGGCAGTTATTTCATGTACTGCCTGAAATTCATTTATCTGTTGGCCACGAATTATGTAACAGAATGTTGAACCTTAAACCAAATACCCCGGCAAGATATTGAACTGTACATTCACCTTTGTGAGTGCTGTCATAAAAAACAAAAACGGTATTAAAAAGAGCGTTATCATGAAACCTATGATTGTTCTGAATTTAATTCCCGTTGTCAGGTAGATCTTAGTGATTTCTAGTCAGATAAAGAAAACATATTTATTACTGTGTACCTAGATCATCTCACTATTTTTTTTACATATTTAGAATAAAAGTTTTCGACTGGCATTTTCATTATTTTTTCAAAACAACATTTGTATTTTTCGGGAATGAACGTATTCTGAATAAAAGTTATCGGGATCTTGTTTTCACACTTTGCCTAAAACGCATTTGTCATTCTATAGTATGCCTAGGTATTGTATACAGTGACTAAATAATGTATGTAATCATTCTCATATTTCCTTCTTTGTCTATAAACGCCAGGCATTCTATAAAATACCTAGGTGTTGTATAGAATGCTGACGTTTCACACATTGCCGGTAACGTATAAACATACACACATATATAAATATCTGTTTGTTACTGTCTTCGAGTAAAAACGATGGCAATACAATTGTCTTAATATGATTACAGGTTTTAAAGTGGTTTACAGTTCGAACAATTCCATGTAACTAATTCGTTTTTTACACGAACCTTTTGGACATGAATTCGATTTTTAACACGAATTCAAGATAAACGTTTCCATTTCTTTTTTACGCTTAGCATTTTGGTTGAACACGAAGGGGTCAGGCTAGTTTCTGAGATTTGTTTCTTGCTTAAATTTTAACCCATTTGGTTGAAAAGATTCGATGATATATCGTTTGAAGATATTGACGAATTGTTAGTCGAAAAGGCTCTAAGCGGAGATGAAATGCCTTGAGTCTCCTAATCTCGCAGAAAGTAGTGATAAAAAAAAAAAAAAAAAAAAAAAAAAAAAAAAAAAAAATAAAAAAAAAAAAAAAAAAAAAAAAAAAAACCTCAATTTTTATTTGTTTACTTTATTAAACATTTATTTCAATGTAAGTTGTTTAAGTTGCTTCATTTTTTGTGCTAATACTTTCTTTTAATT
>KK115174.1:56701-72770 GCA_000611955.2 Stegodyphus mimosarum
AAAATCTGAAAGATTTCAGATTTTAAATTACATCTAAAGGGGCTTTTTTTTTAACATTTTGTGTGTTACTTTTATTTATTAAATCTCATGTTCTTCGCACTTAAACCATAAAGTTCAGTTCAAGAGCAATATCTCAAAATAATTTTAAATTGTGCATATCTTTAGAATTTCCGATACACAGTCTCACGCGCTGGAGATAAAATTGTTTTTTCTGTACAACGTTACCATTGCTCGCTTTGAAATCCTCGAGTTTGTTTATCGAAAATTCGTTAAAGTTTTACAAAATGAAATCGATAATAAAACAAATTCCAAATTTCAAATTTTGGCTTCCAGATGCCCATATTCGCAGTAGGATTACGTCATTCAAAATTCGATGGCTTTAGGTACCGTCGTTTTATCACAATGCGAGAAACATATATACATTTATGCAGATTCTTCATTATTTAATTTCTTCAAATAGAATACCGGGCGATAATATTGGTGGCAACAATTTTAAATGTGAAACGGACATTCAGTGTGATTCAACGCAAAATCTCAAAATGAAAACAATAGTCCTTCAGGGATAAAGTCCCTTTGGACTAATGATCTAACTGTAAAAGCAGATTTAATAGAAGAAATTTCCTAAATGGAGCAAGTCACTGTCCCCAACGTTTCTTCTGACAGCAGCGATATCCTTAAATCTGGACACTTCTGTCCGTAGCACATCAGACAAAAAGGCCTTCATTACTAACTGGGTTAATTACACCAAAGCCTTAAACAACACCTCACTACACATTCCAACAGCACAATCGGGTGAAGAGCTTGATGATCTAGTTGCATCTTTCACGAATGAACTTACAACTGCACTAAATGCCAATAGCACCTCTATGCCTGAAAGAAGAAATGTCATCAATCCTGACTTGAGAAAGCTCATTCAGCAGAGGAATGCGGCTAGAAAAGAATGGCGCAGGACTCGTTTTCCAGCAGATAAAACAAATTTAAATCGCCTAAATCACAGAGTCAGGGCTCTATCACGAATACATGCACAACAAGAATGGGCTACTTATCTCACTTCCCTCTCAGCTGATGACAGCTCAGTGTGGAAGACTACAGCTAAAATGAAGAGATGCTACACCAACATTCCGCCCCTTAACGGCCAACTAGGAATTGCATACACCGAACCTGAGAAAGCTGAGTCATTAGCTGATCACTATGCTTCTCAGTTCTGCACCAACAACATATCTCACCCCCCAACAGAACACTTGGTCACTGACACACTAACAAAATTCCTCTCAAACCCACGCACAAACAACACCCCTCTTGTCAAACCATCAGAGGTCCTTAAGCACATCGAGAAACTAAAAGTCAAGAAAAGCCCAGGTCTGGACAAAATTTCGAATAAAATGATTAAGAACATGGGAATCCTAATGCTTCTTAAACTAACATCCATCATCAACGACATGTTACGACTCGGCTACTTCCCTACTCAGTGGAAAACAGCAGTCATCACCCCGGTACTAAAGCCTGGAAAATCACCAGAAGAAGTAGCTTCCTACCGACCGATAAGTCTGCTATCCTCTGTAAGCAAAGTTGCAGAGTACATCATCTTAAAGCACATAAAGGACTTCCTGCATAGAAAAAACATCCTCATCCCAGAGCAGCATGGATTTCGCCCACGACACTCTACTGTCCATCAACTTTACCGAGTAGTGGAACTCATCTCAAATGGATTGCAAAGCAAATCAATCACAGGAGCCATCTTTCTCGATGTGTCTAAGGACTTCGACCGAGTTTGGCTTGAGGGAATCATGCACAAACTCATTACCCTGGGTTTCCCAGATCACATCACAGCCATCACCCACTCTTACCTAAGAGATAGACACTTTGTCGTTCGTGTAAACACTGCACACTCTACCCCACGAGCCATAAGGGCAGGCGTCCCGCAAGGGAGTCTCCTTGGGCCCATATATTATATCCTATACACGAACGACATCCCACAAACACCACTCACCACTCTGGCAATGTATGCCGATGATACAGCAATTCTCTCACAAAATGCATCTCTGAGCCCATTAGTACAATCACTACAAACACACGCCCATGCACTTGAGTCCTGGCTCACTGCTTGGAAAATCAAGATCAACGTTGAAAAGTCAGAGGCAGCATTATTTACAAGAAAAAGAGCAATAGACTATGACCTGTGTACGCATGTACAACACTCCTATCCCGTGGACTCAGCAGGCCCGATACCTTGGTGTCATATTAGACAATCAGCTCACTTGGTCCCCCCACATCACACAGCTTATTCAAAAGTTTCGACTACGTAAACGTACACTTACCCCCTTAATTGGTAGGAACTCGGTTCTAGCTATTGACAACAAGTTACTCATTTATAAAACCCTTTTGCGGCCCATAATTACTTATGCCTGCCCTGTTTGGGGATATACTAGCAACACACAACTAAACAGACTACAAGTTTTGCAAAATATCATTTTAAGACAAATGACGAACAGTCGTTGGTTCATCAGAAATGCTGCTATTCATAGTGAATTAGATATTCCTTATATACAAGAGCTCGTTGCTGAGCTTGCATGTAAATTTTATGACAACATTTGTAAAGTGGGCAACCACTCAATACCGATATTAAGTTATGATGTCAATGATCCTAGTAACTTTAAAAGGCCTCGTGCCATACTCAGATACTTAACACAGTGATTGTTATTCCCTATACTGTATTTACTCCCGTATTCGCAAATTAACTTATCATCCTTGTTTGTTTTTGCTTTGCATTGGATTTGCTTCTGAATTTAAAATGTCTTGTACTACTTGCTACATATTATTATTATTATGTTATTGTATTATTGTATTGTATATTTACTGTTTGTGCACATTATCTTGACACATGTTTTCTCTCCAGTTTCAGGAAGGAATTTATTTAGCTGTTAAGCATTTAGTTTTAATTTATTAATATAAAAAATCTATTTTTATTTAAGTTTTGTTGTTATCAACCTTCATAAAACAAGTTAAAAATAATCTAAATGGACATGTAGTACATTTTGCAAGTAATGTATTTTTCGAGTTTGGGAAAGGAGAAGAGAAAGATCTAGCAACGGTGAAAAGGTTCCAGGGGTAAAATAAGTTAACTATTGATATAGATTACCTAAAAGAGTAATATTATTAAATAACTTACAATTAACCGCATGAAATTTTCTGATAATATTAAAAAAAACCTAACTGCATCATCATCCCATACGTGCTCTCGTAGGGTAAGTGGCTACACATCCTGCTAGCAATTTAAAAAAATCTATGTTTTGAAGCTCGGCGACAGCAGAGTTGAGTTTTTATCCCTTTAAATACAAAATAATCTTTTTAATGGAAAACTAAAACGCGGTAGACGAAACTTTAACGCTAACTGGACTTGGTCAACTGGCTACCATGTCTTTCCTTAGTACCCCTTTAAGTAGAAGAGAATATAATGAATTAGCACATCCCCGTATGCCCGTATGCGTATTTTCGAGATATAAACGGTAACTACTGTAGCTAATAACTACCTTGGCGAATCGGATCCTGGCGTACACTTTAAAGTTTTTATGTTCTTCGCGTCGAAATTTCTAATAACTTCTCAACATTTGGCAAATGCATTCATCATCTTTAACATTAAAATTTTGCAATTATAAACCACTTGGAAGACGATTAAGAAGGAGGTCCAGGCACTGACCTCCTTCTTAATTCCAGCTGTATTGATAGCGGTTTAAACGTCATTAAAATTACCAACCAGAAAAACTCTTGTTATATGACGAGTGGAGTGGAAGATGATTCTAAAGAAAGCCATGAGCTACTCATGAGAAAGCCATTACACCTCCAGAGTATTGATTCTTTTCCCTGATGAGGGAGAGATAGTGTCATGTTCCACGCTATCCCCAGACACAGGTACTCCGAGGATCAGTGTCCAGACTGAATCTCGATTCATATGTAAAAAAGCCGGCGCTCCGATGGAATGTGGCCCAAAGCGTATGCTGTCTGCACCATGCTAAACGTGCTTTCTTTTGTGCTGCAATGAGCGGGACGCAAACAGCAGTTCTTCTGGCATACAGCTCTATCTCATGAAGCCTTCCGCAACTGTAGACCATGAAACTCGGGTTCCAGTGGCAGCACACAACTCCCATGAGAGTTATCAAGCTGTATCATTTCTTTGGCGGCGCGCCGAAGGTGGCATAACGATCCTCATTCGTTTGTGGATCTTGGCAGATCCTGTTCATGTCTTCTAGTTATAGAAGCCGTGTCATAAAACTCTTTCTACAAATTGTAGACGACACTAGGCATTACACTGAGCTCTGTAGCCACCTGTGCTTGTGACTGGTTTGCCTGCAATCTAACGCCCATTCTTCGTTTCATTCCGTCCTCTACACTTTCGTAGCTACTAACTTTACCTAGTACTTTAAAAAATTGACTCATCTCTTGTGCTAAATGCGGCGAATATCGTTAAGGAGTAAAAGTACACAAATCGGCGAAAACCCCTGGTACGCTCATGTGTCCTCGATAATCACATCTCCGCGGATACGCACAAGTGTGCGTTTAGGCATTCGACTCTGAATATTTGTGTACTTCTTCGCTAGCAAAATTAGAACTTTTGGTTCAATACTTTTCATAAAAATAAACATAACTTGCAAATTCTTTTAATTTTCCATACGAGTGTATAATTCTACAATTAAACATGTCAATTAAAAATATTGACTTTAATTTTGGAATAATCCCTGAAATGTGTATTTTAATTTGAATTGTCCTCTTTTCTACGCTAAAAATAATAACCGCTTATGATAAATCGCCCTAAAGTGCGTCATTTCAACAAGCCCTGTCATATGATTCTGGCATGAAGCAGAATGGTGCAGATACTTCCATATGGCTTCAGCCAATAACAATGTTAGAAAGTTATTATTAGCCATTCCAAATAAACTAAAAACAAATCATTCTTAACCAAGATTTTATCTTGAACACGTCGCATTCTCTTTTTCGCTTCATAACTGCCAGTTTTTTGCTGGTTGCTGCAGCTCCTTTTTTTAAAAATATTTAAAAAACGTAGAGGGAACCGATATAGTTCTTCAAGAAGAGGCGTTTACTACGCCAGTTTCACTCGAAAAAGGCCTTTCTGAGAGTATAAAGAAACACTGAAATCAGCATTATGACATCTACTACTTTTATGCATTAACTTCTTAATCGTCACACACATACGCATATATGTATAAGTACTAGAAAGTAGTACAAGAACGTGTACTACTTTCTGAAACTACTTTTTGTATAGTTTTTTCATTTTCAGTAGTGTTTTAGTTTTAATTTTAAATTTATGGCAGCCGCGTCGGGAAAAGAAGCCATAAGAATTGAGACCAATTGTATTATGTAGATTCTTTTTTTTCTATTAATGTTTTTTCACTTCTGTCTCAATTATTGTCGTTTACGAAACGCGTAATGGAGTTTAGCTGTGTCCGAAACTGTCACGCTTTTCCCTTGATAAGTCCGTGATGAATCTTGAATTAGGCTAAATTGCCCTTTACTGCCATTCTTTGTAATTTATTCTGGTGATTTTCATATTTAATTTAGCTTGTTCTTAAAATGGTTTTTAATTATTTACGAGTTTTAATTTTTTAAATGTTGAATTTCTTCAATACCAACATTTAGTTTCTTTAGTTTTTTTAATTACTTTTACTCTTCAGTAACTATTTTTTGTTTAAGTTTTTTTAAAACTCTGGAACTAAGGTATCAAATTTACTTTTAGGCGATTGCTTTTAGAATTTTACTCTTTTTGCTTATCTGTATATAGAATAAATAATTTTTTTTAATTCAAAGCTTTTTCTTCTTTTTATTTTTTAAGCACAGCAATACTACCCTAAGTGATCAAGTAACATAAAATAAAGATTTAATTATTGATGAGACACAGAGTCGGAGAGAATTCGGAGCCCTCTCTTCGTTCATCAATTTATTTCATTTATGCACTTTGTCTTCATATTAGTAACACGAGAACAGATATTTAAATTTTGATAAAAAAAGTTTAGCGATTAAAGTGGGGAATGATACCTAAAGAAGAGAGGACTATAATTGAAAATGGAGACTATTTAAATGCTAGCAGTTTAAATGTAATAACATTCCGTTTTCAGACTCCGAGCTCTCAACAGTTTGAAATAAAGAGGTAATCAATTTTGAAGCAGCTATGATCAATACTATTTTTGAATAAATTTGTATGAAGGGATAGGCATTTGTAGAATGTTACCTTTCCTGTAAAGGGAAATTTGCCTTATAATTATTCATTATTAGTAATTTCGCTTATCGCTGAAAGAATATACCTGCTATTTATAATTTCTACGATCATGAGATATTGTATGAATAAAAAACAATGCTCTTTTCTTCTATAAAGTTGTTCTCAAAATTGAATTTAGATTTTATTAGCTTAGATTACAGGATTAAATAGTATAGAGGTATTGTAAAGTCTTATACCACCAGCTTTTTGATAAATTTGTTCTATATGTTTTGCCGAAAATAAGACTAAAATGAAGCTTCTGGAAATCTTAATGGAAGTTTTCCTCCTGCCCCCAGCTCTGCCAGAGATTATTCCGGCTGTAGCCATTTTGCTAGCTGACGTTAAAATATTTGAAGTTATGTTTGTATTAATAAAGAGGTTACTTTAACTTTCTCAAAAGTTGCCATCTTAATTTAAACTAAAGCGATATCTTGCTTGTCAGTGTTGTAGAGTATGAAGGGCATTTATTTAAACATCTACTAATTAGACTCCTACAAATACTTTTTGATATATACTCTATAACTCTTTAGAACCAAAATATCCGATGTATGTTTCGTGGTCATTTATTACTTCAGCTTCATTCATGAGCATTATTTTCTAGAATCATAAAGTTATTTTGAAGCAGGAGATGTGAAAACTATGCAGTGCCCTCGCCGGGACTCGAACCTTGGATCTCGTAAGTATGCATCGAGTGTGCTTCCAATTAGACTCAATCGCCAGATCCTAGTGGTGAAGAATTATGGTCCACTCTTTATTGTTCGGGCGCCACTGTACAGTCATTAGGTTAGTTTGAAGCAGGAGATGTGAAAAATGTGCAGTGCCCTCCCCGGTATTCAAACCCTGGACCTGACTAATATGTGTCGACTATGCTTGTAATTTCGCCACAAAGGTATGCAGAAAGGAGGGAGAAAATACCTTATAATTTACAAATATTAATTACGTTTGGACAGGCTACCTAATTATAAACATCTTTGAGAAACACTACTATGAGAACTCTTCCGCGCAAGCTGTATGAGCAACAAGCTGCAAGCATTATTTCTTTAAATGTTTATCCTAGATACATGCTTCCATTCACAATACATCTAAAAATATTAAATTTTCTGAATACACTATTAACAGGCTGCGAATGTGTGAATTCTGCAAATAAAACGTCTAGCATTTTATATGATCAATGAAGAGAAAAATTTCCAAATTGTAAAAACGTTCATTTTGCTGTAAAAAGTGACAAAGGCAAATAATTCGATAAGTTTACGGCCGGAATTTATACAGCTATGCGTAATTAATATTTCTATAGGGCTAATTTAAATAGCTTCATAAAAATAGCATTTTTTAACTCTTCAAAAACGAAACTATTAATATTCAAGCCAAGCTTTCTGTTCCGTGGTTTTTCCTAAACCTGGCTGAAAATATCGAATTTTTGACTGAAATAGGCCTTAAAAAGTAATATAAATTAGTAAATTTAATCTCGAATAAAAAAGCGAATTATATTCAAAATAAATGGCACGTTTTACAAGCAATTTAATGAAATATTAAGAGACCTTTTTATTGCAATAATATCTCTGAGAAATAAAAATGCAAATCTAAAATGTTAGATTTTATATTTACGACTACTTTTACAAAATCTGAAATTGCTTTCATAAAATTCATTGCATTATTTTAAGAAACTTTGCCATTGGAAGCATATCTCCGTGAAGTCAATATTTAAGAAATTAGAGCCTGTAGCCATCCTTTTCTAACATCATTTACACTGCGCAAGCGAAAAAAAAAGAGGGGGGAGAGTTCTATATCTTCCGTTCTACTGGGCCGATTAACCAAATTCAACTTGCGTTTTTTATGTCTCGAAAGCGCGACTTAGGGTATGAATTACATTTATATCTAGCATTGTTCTAATACAGATATTTTGACACAAAATCGGTCTTTTTCTGAAATGACATACCAATGTTTTTCCATAATTCGATTCTACAACTCAAATTATTCCAAATTGTCAAGTCTTATAAAAACCGCACGATTAGTTTTAAAAAATTAGCTCTCAAAATTTTAGTTCCTCAATGTTAATTGAATTTGGTATATATCTATTAATCTCTCTTTTTTTATTAAACTTACTTGATTCTTCCTTTCACATTCGAAATTTAGTTTCATTCCAAATAAAATTCGCACGTTTTTTATAATTTATTTCTAAAATTTGTATTTTTAAATAGTTTTTATAAATTTTTGGAAAAATTCTTTTTATTATAACCTATAAAACTTTAAACATGATTTTAAAGTATATGTATTTCTAGGCACACCTACAAAAAATTAGAGTTTTTATTCAAAATTTCCAAAGATATACGTGAAATTTATATATTGGCGCGTTTTGAAATTTGTCATATTTGTTGAAAGCGATAAAACATCAGATGTGGTTTAGGCACTTTGTTAAAATTATTTAAAAGTAGGAAAGACGCGAATTTCTTCCTCTCGTGCACAACGTAAAATAAGAAAGTAAAATAGGTTGCCATATATTGAGAAGTTCGCCAAGTGAATTATTCTTTGCGCAAATTGAATGCTTAGCGCGAAATTGAAAGATAAATTTTCGAATTTCTCCGTAAATTTCGCGCCAAATTTTACAAAATTTAATATTTAAGCATAATTTGAGTCGTAGAATCGAAATATGGAAAACAAATTAGAATGTCATTTCTGTCAAAATACCTATGTTAGAATAATGCTATATTTAAATCTAATATATATCCTAAGTCACGCTTTCGAGACATGAAAAACGCTTTGAATTTGGTCAATCGTCCCAATAGAACGGGAGATCTAGAACATTTGTTTCCTTTTTTCCCCCTTGCTCATGTACATAAGTATCACAGAATTAACTGATCATTTTGCTGCAGTGTTCTTAACTGAACATTGGAGGCATGTTCTAACCAATGGTTAATGTTCTGAACTGAAATGGTTAATGTTCTTAAACGAACTGGTTAATGTTCTTAACTGAACTGGTTAATGCTCTAAGGGAACAACATTATTCTGGTTAATGATCTTAATTGCAATTTTGCTTAACTGAACAACTGAACAGAAATGTGGCATCATTAACCTGCAAGAATTTAACAATTTGGCCGGATAACGTAGAAATACTTCAAGCATCAATATTTTAACTACAGAGAGAGAAATTTCGAATTATTTGCAAGCTCTAGAAAATAAACTTCATTTTAAGATTGCTTAGTTTTATACGCCTTAACATCAGCCCTCCAATTAACTTTAAGTACAGTGTCTTAGTGGACTCATTAAATCTTTCAAGAAATAAACATAATCATTGCAATTTTCATATTTGTATGCTAATAATCCGGGATTACAATTCATTTCAAATGGGAGTTGCAAATTAAAGCCGAGCAGTTCCTCTGCTGCCTGAAATGCTTATAAAGCAATGTTATGTATGTCTCGAAAGCATCTGCAGTTTGCAATGACTATATTTCGTAAAATATTATGTAGAATTAAAGGATTATTATGCAATTTCCAGAAATGCGATGAGAATATCCTGATTGCATTCTCCGTAGGATAAGTATTGATTTCAGACTATAGTAGAGAAGCTTATTACTGAAATAATCTTGCGTAGTAAATTCGTTTTACAGTTCAGAAACATTTTAAGTTCTCTCTAAGATAATTGTTTTTGTTGCCGCTTAAACATTGCTTACTTTAAATTTCGTGATTTTTAAATACGTACTTATGTCTACTACATAAATTCTGAAAGAAAATATCAAATATAAATTTTCTAATTTAAAACTTGTACGGTTATTATAACTTTATTACACAAGCAGTTATTCAGATCTTTACTTCCACTTTTCGTTTTAGTTTTCCTCCTAGAATGCAAGTTTAGTTTTAGAGTATTTAAGGTGTGATTTTTGGATTGTAACACAGAGCGTGTTTCTGACTCTATAGGCCACGTTAATGGTTTCTGCTAGGCCAAATAAGATTGTATTCTTTGGCTTTGCTTTATAGTTGCCGACATTTAAAAGCTGACATTGTTACGTCGGTGAGAAATTTGAGCCAACTTCCCGTTAAATCTATTGTGCAGTCTTTATCTACTAGACTTAGTTTTAAATCTTAAAACTTAGAGAGACATTAGGTATTTTTGAAGCAGGAGAAGAGACAAATGAGCAATGCTCTCGCCGGGACTCGAACCAGGGAACTCTCGAATACGCAGCCGAGGGTGCTGACCACTACACCACGAAGGCATGCTAAAAAAGCGAGAGAAATACCTTATAAACTGATTGTTACTTTAATTTTACAGCGCCGCATGTGGTTGCCTGATTTTGTTAAGCACAAGATGTAAATTTATGTTCCAATTCTGATTTTAAATAAGTTCCGTTAAAGTTTAAAATTTATTAAGATTTTACAGTTTTTTTTAGACACAGCAATAATTCGCTCTACGTCCGCGCAAGTTTAGACTGGGTTTATACAACCGTAGAAAAGCAAATTCTAGAAAAATTATCTGCAAGAAAATAAACCCTTTAAAATTAGTTTTTAAATGTTGAATCACGTACAAGAAAATTAACATGAAAACAAATATATGAATGAAAAGCAAATCAAGTCTCCTGTAAAATCAACATTAATCTAATGTTAATGTTGGTTTTACAAGGGGGAAAAACTCAGTGCGTTTCCGAAGAAATTGACATTGAATTATTTTTTTTTCACGAAGCTAAAATAACCTAAACGATATGATAGGAAATTCGTCATTTAAATTGACAGAATAAAAAATATAGAAATTAGAAGAAGCAAAGATTGTGACGATATTTGTTCCGATCTGAATAGACACTCTTCTCTATCACTGAATGGCAACACAAAAAGATAGTAAAGTGTATTTGATTTAGATAAACAATAAGTAGCAAACGTTTGAATGGAACTTTCTTTAGTTTGTGTTTTGATGTAGTGTGATAAGATTGTTTGTTTGTGATATTTTGAAAGAGTAAATTCGTTTAAAACTAGACTGAGCATTGATTTAAACATATTTACAACTGAACCCATTGTATACAAAATTTGATGCGGTCAGTTTCATAAAATTTATTGCAGAATTTGGATATTGCCGCGCCATTATTGCACACTATCTGTTAAATAAAATAGGTATGTAAAAATCTAACGAAATAAGGAAAATCGATTTAAATTAAAAATCATGAAATTTGGTTTTTAGAATACGATAGAATAAAATGATCTAAGGAAATCGAATTCATGAACTGAATAAGTTAAGTTTAAAAAACGAAACATTAAAAAATGTTCGTCTAATAAAGGTTACATTTTTTAGATAAATTACTCAAAATAGATGTATGATGTCATGCTCCACCGAATGACAAAATGAACTGTAAAGTAATGTTAATCTAAGGTTGAATTTTGCCTTTAGAACAATCCAAAACATAGTTATTCGTATAACTGGAAAAAGTGTCAATGTTTTCTTTTAGATATCCTCAAGTAAAATCCAAGATTAAACGTTTATTAAGCAGATTCCTCTGGATACCTCGTAAGTCAGACGGGTACCGTCATCATCGATATATGCTTTTTCAAAAATCTCCTGGAAGAACAGTTAATTGTTCCTTGATTGAAAAAAGGGATTGAACAATGCTGCTAAATTTACTTGATCCAAATCAACACCTTAGACATCTGAACATTATTACACATACGCAACTTAGAACACCATTTCACACTGCCCTGTTAGTATTACAATAACGTTTCACCTAAGACCAAAAATTACTTGACATCCTCCAACAAAATATTCACCTGTTGATCTGATCTCACTTCCTGCAATTTCCGACTGGCCAATAGTTTCAAATGTTTGGTGTAATAAAAATACCTGTGGATAATTTAGGAACGCTGAATTACTAAAGCAAGAGATGTAAATCACTAGGGACTTGCTTTCGCAGTAAAAAATATTGTTCCCCGAATGCAGTGTTTAGAACACATGCAAGGAAATAATAATTATTGCTTAGTCGTGGCTCAAAAGATATTATACACCAGGTTTGTTAATATGAGATTTCATTATCAACTTCCAATCTTCTCATTTTTAATCATAATCTCTCTGTAGCCAAAACCTTGTGGATTTGTAATCTCCTGTTAGACATTGGCTGGTGGTTTAAGCAAACTGCACTCAATCGTTCTATCACGAATTAAAAAGCGATCAACTGTAATATTCATGACGTCAACTGTAGTCCAAATAAGCAGCTGTAGTTTCTTCAATTAAATAGGGACGTTGAAGTTGTTCCTTTATAATTAGAACCAACAAGGAACATAACAGCAACAGTTCACGAGCAATGCCGATTGAAGAGTGCGAAAAATAAAAATGGTGCAACTGTCAATTTTCGACGCTTAGAGCTTTTAATCACGCCAACTCGCGTGCTTTTCCTCTTTGAGTTTCTACAGCGTGATTAATCAAGCATGCTTCTTTTACGTTACCGGCGGTAGAATTTTCTAAATTAGTTAGCTTGTATTGCATTCATAAAGTCGGGAGAGATTCGAACATAAATTACATCCGTGTATTACACAGTGTTTACGCGTTCCCCTTAAAAATGAGATTTATAATTAGTATTTTATCTTCCCTCGCTATCAAAAATAAGATTATTCAAATAACGTTTTTCATGATAGGGGATAATGTTCTGGTTTATAGATAAAAGGCAATCACTAAGACTTTTGACGTACAATCAGCTTATTTAATGAGGTTTAAAATTATTCTGCTATTATTTTACACTTGTGTAGTTTGTAGAAAAAATGTTAAGTGCGTATATTAATAGAGGAATGCAAACAAAGTTTAACTTTCTCAACTTGAAGTAAAATCGATTTATAATATCATGTTGATCATTGCTATAACACACCCTGTTAATATATAGTTCATGAAAGTATACTTTAAAGTAATTTATCTATAGGTATTGTTACGGATTTTGTATTTATTTAGCCATTTATGTAGAGTTGTAATTAAAATTGTTTTATTTTCCCGTGCAATGCAGCGCGTGGCGAAATTTAAGAGAAACTACGCAGGAAAAGTAAAAAAAATACAATAACACGTGCATTTAATATTTAATAAATAAATATCTTGTAATTGCTGTTGCCAACCAGAAAACTCGGAAAATTAATTTTACCAGAATGTTCTGGTGAATAATTAAAAAGCTTATAAAAGCCGAATTAAAACACAGCTCAGTTGCTATCGTTTTAAGCGAACTGTATGTTTACCTAACGCTGTTATTGACTGAAGCGAATTCGCTGTGATATTGTATTAGCTTTCTCCGTTTTGAATTGAGTTCTGTTTAACGTTTGAGATTTTGTGATATTGTACGTATATCTCTGAGGCAATATTTCAGCATATTGTTTTATTTATTGTGAAAAGAATAAATTTTATTAACTTTTTATCGAGTCGTGCATTCAGTCCATTACGAACTCCTACGCACGCAACAATACAAAAAGGAAGAAGTTCAAAATATCTTTATGATATGACTGAATACTGACTGAATGACTGAAGATTTCATAAAATTATTTAAGATTATATAGGTGATTCATAATTGGCTATTCGATTCCTTCAAACATGTTTAACAGATATCTGTAAAGCGTCTGTGGAATCCTGGAAATGAGTTAGTTACAAAGATGATGAAGGAAATTCTTCGAAATTATCTAAACTCTGATTCCGTTAGTGCTTTACAGTTTAGTTCTTAGATAAAAGCTGCTGTAATTACGTCTCAGACGTAACCACTTCTGTTATTTGCGGATAAAATAACTGTTCCCTCACAAAATGAATGTAAAAAAAGAAGCTTTTTTTGTTTTTTTTTTGTAAAACAGAACATGAAAGGGAATTTATTGTGATGTGGAAGATTCATAAATTGGAACAACTTCAGAAGTTTCCCGTAGTCTTGAAAATGCAAATTCCAAATCAAGGCGAAAAATATGCAAACTCCTACATCCCAAATGCTTTCTGTGCTCTGAAATTGTAAATTGCAAATGAAGGCACAGAAATAGTTCGAAGTGACTGAAGCAATACCAGCGTATTGGTGCCAAGAAAAGAGCTTCTTCCATGAAACACAAATCAACCAACAATCACAGACACACACACAAAAATAAGTAAATAAAATAAAAATAAATAAATCTGAAAGCTTTCAGATTTTATATTACTCCCAAAAGGGCGTTTTTTTAACATTTTGTGGGTTGCATTTATTTACTAAATATCATGTTCTTCGTACTTAAACCACAAAATTCAGTTCAACAACAATATCGCAAAATAATTTTAAAATGAGCATATCTTTAAAATTTCCGATACACAGTATTGCGCACTGGAGATAAAAATGTTTTTTTCCCGTACAGTATTGCCATTGCTCGTTTTGAAATCCATCAATTTATTAATGAAAAATTCGTTAAAGTGTTACGAAATATGAAATAGATAACAAAACAATTTTCAAATTCCAGATGGCCATATTCGGTGGAAGATTACGTTATTCAAAATTTGATGGTTCTAGATACCGTTGTTTTACCACAAGAATCATATATACATTTGTGCAGATTCGTCATTATTTAATTTCTTTAAATATTACACAGGGCTCCAATATTTGCTGGCAACAATTTGAAAACTGAACCGACATTTGTAGTGAACTAACGCAAAATGCAAAAACAAAATTAATAGCGCTTCTGGGATAACGCTCTTTGAGCTAAAAATAAAAATAAATAGATAAATAAATAAAAATTCACTATTTCTACTTATTCAAGAATTTAATTCAGTATCGAAAGAGAACTTTTAAAGCTTGAAAATAAGACTGCATATAGCTATAATAAATACAACGTTTATGAAGGAATAGTTTGAGATAATCTCATTTTAATATTGATACTGATATTACCCGGTGAATAAATACCTCATTAAATACTTATTTTCCGAATAGCTGCGTCTTGCTCGTTAAGTCCTTGTCGCGATTGCCTTTGCTTAGGTGCAATGCAGAAAATAGACCGATATTCCCCTAGCGAGAAAGAAGGCAGGACAACTACAAACATCCACGCCTTATCCAGGATTCGAACCCCTTGCTATCGATACGGCACGATTAGTATGATTAACTACCGCACCGAATAGGGCAGCATGCTTTACTATGTCACATACCAGAATTCTTGTAGAGTCATTAGATTATTTTAAAGCATGAGGTGTGAAAAATGTACACTGCCATCGGCGGGACTCGAACCTGGACCTCCCGAATACGCGCTGAGTGTGCTATCGTTGCACCACGAAGATATGCAGAAAGGAAGGAGAAAATACCTTATATACTCCCCCTTTTAAGGGGCTACTGGGGAACAGAAGACCCAATGGCCATATGAAGGTGAAGAATGGTGAAGAATCATCATCCACCACCTTTTTTAGTTTGGGCGCCATTATAGAGTCATTAGGTTATTTTGAAGCAGGAGATGTGTATAAAATGTGCAATGCCGTCGCCGAGATTCGAACCTAAATGTCTCGAACACTCCCCGAGTGTGCTACCGTTGCACCACGAAGGCATGCAGAAAGGAGGAAGAAAATACCTTAGAGACTTCAACTGGTTTGCTCTTAACTAGCAACTGTTAATTTTGAAAACTGAATACAAAAGAAATGAACTTGGGTAATCATGTTTTTTTTTTAAATAAGATAATTATTAGAATTCTGGTAAGAAAGGTTTCATAAAGAACTGATGAGACAAAAGTTATCTACAAAGAGTTAAAAGTTTAACTGTGCATGTTTTCATTCGCTTCTTTTGATTGGAATGTAAAATTACAATAAAACACTTTTGTTTGAATAATGGGGACATTGATAAAAGTTTTTTTTTTCGAGAATATTCTTTTAAAGCA
>KK115174.1:72876-146186 GCA_000611955.2 Stegodyphus mimosarum
CTCTATTCATTAAGATTGCTTAAGAGGTTGTCTGAAGTAGTGAAGAAAAAAAACTCACTTCCTGGATGTTCAGAAAGTTTATAAAAAAGAAGAGAAATGAAAGAAAAAAAAGCAAAGGAAAAAAAAACTTTTCCTTCATGAAAAACAGATAAAAACTTCTAGTGTGCATAACAACATAATAAAAACAATGTTTATTTTGAAATAGGAAGAGTAAATATACGCGCTGTATTTATCGCAATACGTAAAGTAAATGCGACTAAATGTTAGTTGAAATTTCGTTTGAAAAAAACGTGACCGAAATTTATCAGCTTTCTTCCATAAATTAAACGTGAATTTCATATTTAAAATTACAATAATTATAAAATTTAAACCTATTCAAAAATGTTCCAAAAGATATTGGAAGCAAAAAAGATTCAAAAGATATTAGGAAACAAATGTTTTCAAGAGGAATCGGAATCAGTTACTAAATTAGGTAGTAAATAAAACCATATTTTCGAAGCCTACGACGTGACAAAATTGCTGTCATCACAATTGATTCATTGCATTGAACATTAAGATTAATGATAGTATTTTAATAACTCTTTCGATGACGAACAATAGGTTAAAAGTTTTCTGGTAGTTGAGGCCATTTCGAAGATAATATACTATGAATTTAGAGTTGATATTTAAAATGAGTTCTGATGTTTAAGATACATATTTATGTATGGCCGTCAGACTTCTGTACTATTCTATGTATAAATTTCGGTTAATAACAGGGTTTGTGTTGAACCCTGAATTTATTATATTTATGATACCGTTAGTTCGAAATGACGTTTTGTAATGTTCCAGTGAGAATAAATGTACATTGCGCAGAAAACAAAATGGGACAGTTCTATATCTCCCGTTCTACTGGGCCGATTGACAAAATTCGAATTGCGTTCTTCATGTCTCGAAAGCCCTACTTGGGATATATATTAGATTTATATATAACACTGTTCTAACATAGGTATTTTGATACAAAATCGGACTTTACATGAAATAACATACCACCTTTTTTACATATTTCGATTCTATGACTCAAATTATGCCCAGGTATTAAATTTTGTAAAATTTGGTGGGACATTTACGGAGAAATTCAAAACTTGGTAAATTTTTTTCAGTTTGTGGCAGGAATAATTCACTTGACGAACTTCTTAATACATGGCAACCAATTATTCTATCCCTTCCATTGTGCATGAGTGGAAAAAATGTCACGTCGTTCCTTTTAAATAATTTTAGCAAAGTCCGTAAACCACATTAGATGTTATTATCGCTTTCAACAAGAATGCCAAATTTCAAAAAGCGCCAATATGATAAATTCACGTATATCTTCGAAAATTTTGAATAAAAAGCTCTAATGTTTTGCAAGTATACTGAGAAATACATTTACTTTAAGTTGATGGTAAAAATATTTTAGTTTATAATTCAAAATGTTTTTCCAACAATTTATAAAAATTATTTAAAAATACAAATTTTAAAAATAAATCATAAAAAATGGGCGAATTTTATTTGGAATGAACCTAAATTTCGAACTGTGAAAAAAGGAATCAAGTAAGTGTAATAAAAAGAGAGATATTAATAAATACATACCAAATCGAATTAACATTGAGGAGCTAAAATTTTGAGAGCTAATTTTTTAAAAACTACGCCTGCAATTTTTCGAAAACTTGGCAGTTTGGCATAATTTGAGTCGTAGAATCGAAATATGGAAAACATTGGCATTCTCTTTCAGAAAAAGTCCGATTTTGTGTCAAAATACCTACATTACACCAATGCTATATATAAATCTGATACATATCCTAAGTAGCGCTTTTGAGACATGGAAAACGCAATTTGAATTTCGTCAATCGCCCAGCAGAACGGAGATATAGAACTGTCCCATTTTTTTTTTTTTTTTGCGCAGTACACATGTAGCTTACTATTAACAAGCAAAATTAAAAACGATTAGAAGCAAAGCGAAGTTGACCATACAAAACGAACTCAGTTGTTGGGCAGTGAACATGAAACGCTTTATAAGGTCATTATCCAGAGGCAAAGTTTTAAATCGTCTTTTTTGAACTTCGACCAGAAATTCAAACTTTTCTCTGTGATTCAAACTTTGAATAGCGAAAGCGTTCTTTAAGTGAATTATGGTCAGCGCTTTTAGCATATTTAGCTCATATTTTCGGGAAGTTAAACAAATGAATTAAATGTAGGATTACAAGGACAAAGTGTTGATTTGTTCACCTGTGAGGTTTATCTATTTATTTTTAACTAATAGTTCATTAGTTCATAGGCCTTTCTATCATTCTCTTTTCATCCACATGAGATAGCGAGAGTTTATTCACATTGAGGTAGAATGAAGTGCTATTTAAGCAAGATTTACGGAAGTTAGTTTTTAGAGCATGTCTGGCTATTCCAGAACACGTTGTGCTTAGCAACTTCCGTTAGCGGCGTTGATGTGTTCTTGCCTTTATGCTCGTCTTGCCGTTTACTTAAGACCAGAGTTCTTCCCGTGCGTAAGTATTCTGTAAGCCGTTAGGCTAACCTTCACACCTTGAAATTGTTATTGTTGCGTATTCTGCTAAACTAGAACCGTTGGCTTCTTGTAACTCAAGTTGGGTCATTGTTAATTTTATGGTTGAATAAAGTGTCTTGTACACCCTTCAATTATTCTTATTTCCCTGTAATGATAGAAAACTCGAGCTAATAATTGGATAATACTACTGCGAAAAATTCGGCGGATGCGCCTGTATGTAAGCTTTCCAGCATTGCACTAGGGTTGCCATAAAATAGTGTATGGGAGGTTTGCCAGATTGGCTACTTTATCTCCCATTTGGCGACCAAGTTGGCGACATCCCATGGTCCAATCGAGAAGCTTCTAGAATAACTTCCTGTCGAGATATTTCTCGAAACATGTGGAACCTAAGGAAAAGCTATATAAACCCCTGCGTTTCTGAGAGCCGGCATTGTGAGAATAGCTGCTTACTGTGAGTGCTAAGCTACGCGAGAGTTTTGTGAACGGAAAGCGATCGAGATAGTGCTTTGCCGTGAAGCTATCTTTACAGTATAGCTTGACAGTGTATTGGTGATTGTTCCCCGGTGTTTATTATGAGTTTAGTGTTGCCGTGAAGCTACCTTTACAGTTACAGCCTGAAGCTGTGTTGCTGATTGTTTCAGCGTATTTATTGTAGATTTTCGACGCTTTTAATGGTAATTTTGGAACTGTGTTGTAAATAGTGATTCTTGTAAATAAATTGTGCTTTTTATTGTTCTGCATCGTGTTTTCATCGGATACTCTCAAATCCACGAACCCGTATAACGCAACAATACCGTTTTAATTTTTTTACCTATTTTAGAAAATTTTCTAACCTGAAATTTTATCTCGTGAAAAAAAAAGAACAATTGGTACACATTTCATGTGATCGAACTTTAACCGAAAATTTCAAAAATAACACACTTGTTAACTTTTCGCTGAACAGAAAAAACGAATTTAAAGGCGTTTCAAATAAAGCTATTAAATGTTTACTGCCTTTTTGGGCAATCTATTTGTGTGAACAACGATTTTCTTCCATGTTATATTTGAAAAATAAATACAGTACAAAATTAAAAGTAGATCCTAATTTACGGTTAAAACTAAGTGAAATATGACCAGACATAAAGAAACTGATGTCTCTTAAACAGGCCCAAATTTCACACTAAATTTTAGAATTAAAGTATTATAACTTAAATTTTGATAATTAAAATTGTAACCAGTTTCTAATCAAATACTTTTTATGTGTGTATATAAAATTAAAGTATAACTTAAATTTTGATAATTAAAATTGTAACCAGTTTCTAATCAAATACTTTTTATGTGTGTATATATAATACAAATAGCCAATATGTTGTGAAAATGGAAAAAATATTTTTTTTTAATATTTCTTTCGAAAAACTGAAAAATAATCATTGTAAAATGCGGTGGTGTAGCAAAGTTTTTCAGTTTTTGATTAGATGGTAAGTGTTAGTTAAAAGGTTGAGAATCGTTGGTTTAGTTTCTAATCAAATACTTTTTATGTGTGTATATATAATACAAATAGCCAATATGTTGTGAAAATGGAAAAAATATTTTTTTTTAATATTTCTTTCGAAAAACTGAAAAATAATCATTGTAAAATGCGGTGGTGTAGCAAAGTTTTTCAGTTTTTGATTAGATGGTAAGTGTTAGTTAAAAGGTTGAGAATCGTTGGTTTAACAAATGCTTTGAGATATTTTTCGAGTGCAAAAAATATTAAAAAATCAACTTCACTTTCTATGATGTGTATTTTGAGTTCTTATTCAAATTCAAAAGATTCTTAGAACAATAATTATAACAATTTTAAAGTAAAGTACCTACGCAAATTATCAAAAGGCACCCAAATTTTTATTCGTCATTTAAAATTTCAGCTTTTGATTCAATTATACTCTTCTTTGTAATGCAAGAGACTTAACGGGAAAAAAAGTTACATCAGGCAGCAGTAGAATGCTTGTAAATCTTATTTCAATTATTATACTATGGCTCTTATACCAGTTGTTGACTATCTTTAATTAAACTTACCAGACGTTGAGGGGCAGTTAACATGGGGCAGAAATTGCGCTGTCACACTGGCACGTTGGGCAGCCCCATCCGTTTGAGCAGAAGTTTTGAGCTTCAATCAGATATCTACAGAAAGAAAAAAGTTACTTTAAAAAAATATATTCTTTGTAAAGCATTAAATAAGCAGAATAATGCTTTTTAATTAAACATTTTAAGGAAATACCATGTTCATTGGATGTGAACATTTAAAAAAGTAATATATAGCTTGCAGGCAATATTTCTCGACCTTTCTTTCCTTGCGAAGATCTTCAAATAACATTTATGTCTCAAGAACATTTACATAAAAGTTGCTGCTTCTTATTTCACATTGCTTATTCACCACTGTTTCTGGAGGAGCCCTGATCTATTTATTACAAAAACAAGAGTTCCAAAATCTCCGGTTCAGAAACGTAGCTGTTTTTAGTTCCCTATCGGAATTACATCAGATCAGGCATTCATCATGGTCAAGAAGAACGACGGAACACCCGCTGTTGGCCGGGGTCTTATCCATGTTAAAGGCGATAGTTCAATTTTTGTCTAGCTCCATTCATTTCGTACCCCACTTTCGCTATCATTAGCTTCCAGGAGAATTTCGTATCTGTAGATGTAAGCCAAATAAATACATCAGCCTCACAAATACTATACATTCATAAATATTCCTGTCTTCTCTGTCATATTCTGCGTGTTTAAACATGAGACCAAGTATATGGCAGCTAGCATCACTAATCTCCGCGCCCGCCAGAAAAAACGCATAGAAAAGCTGCCGTAGACTATCAAAAAATTTTCAAGAAAAGTAAAAATCTATACTTCCCAATAATATTAGCTCTTGAATACACAGGAGGATAATGGAATTATCTTGAAACACATAAAGAAATAATCAGGACTTAGTACTTTTCAATCAGAGTACTTCTATTTTCTCCAAATAAGTAATTTAATATTACTGTGAGTAAGTTTCTATAGATACATGGAAAGATCTTTAGTTGCTTGAGAAAAATCAAGAAATGATGCATGATTGAAATAAGAAAATGATGAGAAGCTCATAATAAAATTATACACAAACAGTCGTCTATCTATCTATGCCAGCTTACATGTTAAGAGAAAGAACGCTAAATGTGATTTGACGTTTTCACTTGATCATCAACAAACGATGAAACCTTTTCTCAGTAGCTGCGCATCTAATCCAAATTGTAATAACTCTAGATATTAAAACTTTAGAATCAATATTATATCTTGAGAGTAGTAAAACATGACATTGCTAAAGAAGTTCATAAGGAAGTTTTACCTTTTTCATTATGTGTTCTCCTGATGTAACTGGTAGCGTATCTACATAGAAACTTAGATAGCAATCTAGAGAGCAATTGGGAAATTGGAATAGCAGTTTGGGCTAAGTCGTCAATCTGAATATGGACGACTGGGCCTCGTTCCTCTCTTCCCTTATACCCTCTAAGTGCAGTGAATTATAAAACATTTTGGCCTCCTCAACTGTGCGCTGGTGTGGTGTAAATGAGAGAAAGGCCAACTAACGGTCAAAAGATAGAAGTTTGAATCCCAGCAAGGGTATATCTAATATCTCGGGGAAAATATTCCCCAGTAATTCTACAATCAGATAAGATGTCTACAAGTTAAGATGTCTGCTTGCCAAGAAGAAAAAAATAGGGTATTAAAATTGTAATACCATCAGTTATATCGGTTTAAATCTTAGTTTATAAAACTTTTAGAGAAAACATTCTAATTACATATTAGGATTACAGATGGATGGTGCATGAAAAGGAAAAAAAAATAATTTAATCATCTCTAGGTGAAATGTATAGTAAAATAGTATGAATATACGATATTCACAGATTAAGTAGAGGAGGTATAAAAGTAATTTGAACACATTTTACGCTTAAAATGTTAAATTGAAATTTACTGAATATACGGAATATATCCAAGTTACTGTATTCATTGCTACACAGTATAAGTTAAAATATTTCTTGTAGGAGAAATCCAATTATTTATATTAGATAAAATACAGAACTCTCTAATTATCGATATATGCTCTTGAATACATCTTAGCATTTCTATTAAAATCTTTGCCAGGTAGATGTATTTAAGCATTAAGAATATGAAGGTAGTAAAAAAAATAAGATATGATAGCCTATTATGTATGTATGGGTTGGCTAGGTGATAACATGCATTTTTCTGTTATCTATATGCAAAACACTTAATGAGTGGTTTTATTTTTATCTATGATGTAACAGTTGACAGATCACATATCATGCGTCCTTGCGAACAAGCCTCAAAATATTACTTTATCATTAGATCTTCTATTGTAGACAAAATACTGATAATCACCAAGCAACATCTTGAATTAGTTTCTTTGACCTGAAGTGACAACCTTTGAACTCAACGACTTTCCAAAAGCTTGGAGAACTACCTTAATTCTTCTGGCAGAAAGCTTGGAGTAAATTGGTCTTTCATTAATATACTTCACACTTCTGTTCAGTTTTTCAAAAATACCTGTTTGTTGTATATTTATTCGCAATTTTGAATGTGGTATCGAATGTTATAAGGATCATAAATACCATTTAAAAATTAATTAATTTATTGTATTTCTGCTTATTTTAAATCGAATACTTTTTAGATACTATTCATATGATTGTTCGATACACGAAATAAATTACAAAATTAAGAAAAATGGTCTAACAAAAGTAACATAATTTCAAATATATACCTTCAATATATTGAAGATAAATAGAAATGTAAGTTCCAAGCCTAGTGAAAGTCGTAAAAATCATTTGTAAGATATACATAGGGTGTTTATACATTTTTGTACCGATTTTGATTTTCTACATGAAAAATATTAATTTTGAAATACCAATATGACCGGCATCCTATTGGAATAAGGTTTAATTATTGTCTGGAGCATTAAAATATTCTTTTATTTAGAATGTCGCTGAAAAATAAACAATGGATCTAAGGCTATATTTTTGCGCTATCCGAAAGAAATACTCTTACTCAATTACTAAAAAAAGTTGTGAAAAGCATAGTTTTAATATTTCTACACGTAAAATAAATGATATAATTAATATAAAAGCAAAGAACCGTCAAAGTTTACATCTGACTAGGAAAAATGAAAAAAAATGCTGCATACCCAACAAAGGTACGTACAGCTATTATTATTGTGAACAAAATTATAAAATCTGATTTAAATCTAATCAAAGCAAAGAAACATGATGTTATCGACTATCGCCGAAACATGTTTCTTAGCGTAAGACTATGCGCAGATAGATTGCTATAGGAAAATTAAGTTGGGAAAAATGGAAATATATAGTTACAACTGATGAGGCTTGAATATAATTATCTGACTGCAATAGAAAAAGATCGCTTTACTACAGAAAACGAGGAGAAAAATCTTTAATTGTTGGTTCAGAGAAAACAAGGATTTTCTTCGTATCAAGTATTGTAATTTTCGATTGCACGATAATTAATGAAAACATGCTAGGTATAGGAACAATAGCCGAAGCTGGTTTTCCTTCTTCTAAAGTACTTCTGGTTTTTTTCAGCGGTAGGGTTCTCACTAACTTCCAACATCCCAAGTGGATTTTTGAATACAAGAATTTTAAGCGCTCTGATACCGTACAAACATCACCGTTACCGACTGTACCGTAACTAGAATAGGAATCCCAAGAGATTCTTGTTGGAGCAACCTCTATTGATCATCATACCGACATAGAGCGGGAGGATTTTGTTGTCAAGTTTTGACAGTAACATCACAACAAGTTCCACAAATTTTATCGTGGGTGGGTGCAAAAGATTGCGTCTGCATATGGTATGGACATTGGACACCTTATGGATGACAATACGACTTTGCGTGGTTCTGCCACATTTTGAAGGAAGATTCCTTGGGGCATAGGTACAAAAGTCTCCCATTCCTCTTCCTGTACCATCAAACCACTTGGCATGACTTAGGCTCGCCACCATGCCACAAAGACATTATACAATTACAGACATGCAAGCTATTTATCTCCAGGATTCAAATTTGGGCCCAATGATAACCAGCAACGTTAACCACTACATCAATCAAGGCGGCTAGACTTTTATTGTAAAATCATGAAATAATCCTTCCTCTTTTCGCCTGTTTTATATGTTTTTTATTGCTTTAAACATAATTAAGGAGCTCATATCTTCTACACTAGTTATTTTTTTATGTTGTGCTTGCATATGCTCTAAATTTCTTGCGCTATTAACGTGTTTTAAAAAAAGAAGAATGCTGATGCACTAGTACAAGAGCAAACTTTGTTTTTATATCAGCTAGGAATGTATTCAAAGATATAACGGCAACTGAAAAAAGAGCATAACGAGGGTATTAATTCATAAAAGCGGAAGATCCGTAAACCCAAATCACATTTGCTCCACCCAGTATAGAAGAGATATTGCTCTGTTTTACGGAATAATTGAGTTAAATTACAATACATAAGAAACTTTGATTCTGTAATGAAGGCTATTTACATAACCTAAAGACAGCTGCGTAACAATAAATGCAAATTACGTTTTACGTTAAAGAAAGCGCTAAATTTTAAATCCCGGTAGAATACTGCTTTCACCACTTCCCGCGAGATGGCGGTAGAATAGCTGCAGCGGAACTCTTTGGAATACTTGATTAGAATTACAAAATTCTTTTAATTAAGAATCCGTTGCATACTCATTAGATATTGCGTGAGCACAGAATGAAGTTTCTGAACCAGAAAAGTAATTAGATGTAGCAAACAATAAAATGTAAGGATGAAAGTGAGTTCCTGGGATTTTCTGTTATTTTTTTTAATCTCTACGTTCATTTTTTTAAAGAACTATTTTCATGGCATGGGGTATATTCGAAACTTCTTTTCATTTCTTACAGATAAAAGTTTTATAACTTTTTTTAATACTGCTCAATCAAAAGGTTTTAAGAGGAATCAAGTAATGACCAAATTTCTGAAAAATAAACGCGTGTGGAATTTATTATAAAGCGTATTAATGAATATTCAGTGCTGAGTAGATATAATTACATTTTTTTCATTACGTTATCATATTTTACTATGAATAAATATCAATGAAATTATAAATAGCCTGTTCTCGTTTATTAATGCAGGTTTTATACTTACTTCTAGTTTAAGAAAAAAAGCTAAAGATTTTAGTTGCGTGTCTTGCCTTTTCTAGCGAATCACTTCTAACTTTTTATTTAAACATTAAAAGTGTGGAAGAAGTTTGCAAATTACAGTAGACGAAAGAATACATATTTGCACAGTTATGAAGTAAGTAATTGAAAACAAAACAAACATGGACGTAAAATAATTACAACCTTCTTCAGAAACGTGCTTAAAGCAACTGCAAATAAAAATTCAAAGCTAAATAAACAATAAATAAAAGCTGAGAGATGATCATGAAATCGTTTGGCGTAATGATTCTTCTGTGAAGAGTAAATTCAAGAAATCAAACAGGATTATAAAATGAATATTAAAGCAATCATAAAAGCACAGCAGATGATAAATCTGCAAGCAGCAGTTAAACAACAGAACTCCAAATATCCGAACATATTTCTACCACAACCTATGAGGATATCTGAAAACTCCAAACGCGAGTTTGCCATTTTTTAGCGCAATACAAGCGCAAGCGAGGAATTTGAAATTATTTATCTATTCTGCTTCAACAAAAACTCTGCATCTACAATAATTTTCTTTAAGCCGAGATAGGAAGATAAAAATAAAGAAATTTCAATTTAAATCTTCGTATTAGGAAATCTGCATTCCTCCTTGAATCTAAGATATAGGATGACGAATATATGTGCCTTTTCGATGTAGCCAACAACTGGGAATCATTCCAGCGTGGTGTGGTGATTTCGAGTCATGGAAATCTGCAGTGGAATATGGTGTCCACTGAAAACATCATGGACGAAAACGTCTCAGAGAAAACAACGCAAGGCGAAAACGTCATGGTACAAAACATCGTGAGAGGAAAAGAGAGCAAAGAGAAAACATCATGGTACAAAATATCGTCGTCGAAAATAAAATGGTTCAAAAACTTCGCAGTTTAAAAACGTCGTCGTCGAAAATATCGTGGTTAAAATTAAAGTAACTACAAATTATCGCATGACGATAACATCGCACACATACATTTTTCAGGTTTTATAAGCTGTAAATGCATTTTCGCATAATAATTTGAGAGGGCAAGAAGGAAAGAGGGATATTCTTACTTTTATATTTCCTATTTTTGAATGAACTAATAAAATTTTGCTGAAGAAGTAATAAAGAAACTCAAGGATTTAAAAATTGAAAATGACTAGAAAATTAGTGCAACTTATAGCCCTTAATAGAATTTTAAATTTACATAGTTAAATAACAAAGATCATTAATAAATGAATCTTTTTACAAGGTTCTACTCATAATGGTTCATGAAAAATACAGCCTAAAAATGTTTAGAAAAAGAAAGATAAATAACTGCATGAATTAAGATACAATTAAAACGCCGAACACGAACCCGGTAAAACGAGTCCTGTGAAAATTTGAAAACATAACGCTGATTTTTGTTGTTTGACTTCTAAATTAACTGCATAAAGTTACGCCTATAAAAATTGCTTAGTTAATAATGAAATTACTTTCTTTCACGATTGTTGAACTGGTATTATTTTGGAGAAAATTATACCTTGTTTTGTTTCCGTTTATTCTTAAAGTGTCATTAACATTCCTTGCGCTTCCAAATCTTTATGCGAACATGCATTTACAACTTTTAGAACCTGAAAAACGCATATGTGCAATGTTTTCGCCGTGCGATGATTTGTAGGTACTTTATTTTTTACCGCAACATATTTTCTACGACGATGTTTTTAAACTGCGAAGTTTTTGAACCACTTTATTTTCAAGAACGATATTTTGCACCACGATGTTTTCTCTTTGCTTTCTTGTCTCCCACGATGTTTTGTACCATGACGTTTTCGCCTTACGTTGTTTTCTCCGCGATATTTTCGGCTGTAACCGTGGAATATAGCTGGGGAAGGGTAGATTTTAAATGAAATCTAACACAGTAACCCGGATAATTTGCTACGCGCCAAGTACCTGCCTAAGTAAATGAACTGATCAGGAGACTCGTGTTGTATTGGGTTGGCAACTAAGTAATTGCGGATTTGACTCATAGATGGCTTCAGTTGAATTTTTAGGTTTGCAGACGTAGTACAAATGTAACACACATTTTGTTATTTGATAGTTGGCAATTCAACTGTGAATCAGTAAAAAAAGTTTTTTGATCGGTTGCGTAGTTTTCGTTTGGCGTTCGTTGAAAAATGGAAAATCAAAAGGAACATTTTCGGCATATTTTGCTATTTTATTTCCGCAAAGGGAAAAACGCATCGCAAGCTCATAAAAAGTTATATGCAGTTTATGCTGACGAAGCCTTAAAAGAACGGCAGTGTCAAAATTGGTTTGCCAAATTTCAGTCTGGTGATTTTTCACTCAAAGATGAAAAACGCTCTGGTCGTCCAGTTGAAGTTGATTACGACCTAATCAAAGCAATAACAGATTCGGATCGTCACAGTACAACACGTGAGATTGCAGAGAAGCTTCATGTATCACATACATACATCGAAAATCACTTAAAACAACTTGGCTGTGTTCAAAAACTCGATACATGGGTTCCTCACGAACTGAAAGAAACGCATTTAACGCAACGCATTAACAGCTGCGATTTGCTAAAGAAACGTAATGAAAATGATCCATTTTTAAAACGACTGATAACTGGCGATGAAACATCGGTTGTTTACAACAACATCAAGCGGAAACGATCGTGGAGCAGGCCAGATGAACCGACTCAAACAACGTCAAAATCTGATATTCATCAAAAGAAGGTTTTGTTATCAGTTTGGTGGTATTACAAAGGAATCGTCTAGTTTGAACTCTTACTACCCAACCGAACGATCAATTCTGATGTCTACATTGAACAACTAACGAAATTAAGCAATGCAGTTGAAGAAAAGCGGCCCGAATTGACAAATCGAAAAGGTCTTGTATTCCATCATGACAATGCAAGGCCACACACATCTCTGGTCACTCGGCAAAAATTATTGGAGCTTGGTTGGGATGTTTTGCCACATCCACCATATAGTTCTGACCTTGCACCATCTGATTACTTTTTGTTTCGATCTTTACGAAACTCCTTGAATGGTAAAAATTTCAATAATGATGATGATGTCAAATCGTACCAAATTTAGTTTTTTGCTAATAAAAACCAGAAGTTTTATGAACGTGGGATTATGATGCTGTCTGAAAGATGGCAAAAGGTCATTGATCAAAACGGGCAATACATTACAGAATAAAGTTATTTAGTTCCATGAAAAAATTGTCTTTGATTTTCTAAAAAAAATCCGCAATTACTTAGTTGTCAACCCAATACCAGTCAAGTACATTCACCTGTTATTCATCGTAAGGTTTTACTGACGTGTCATAGTCTGACATGATATGTTCATCTGTTTTGTTAAACTCAAGTAAAACACCCGTTAAATTTTAGATATTCAACTTACAACAAGTATACTTACTTCTTTGGTAAGGAGTTTACCAAAGGACGTTTTACACTTCTGCGTATCACTCTCAAGAACCTTAAAAATCAAAACAACACTTCAAACTATAACTAACATTTTAAGAAAGGATTTAGATTTAAAAATTTAAAGAAATTATTAAAAGTGTTTTTAAATGCAAACTATCAGGAATATTTGTTTCACATTTTTGTACCAGTCACAGAACATATGAAATTAGAAATGTTTTTTATTAACCGCAAGACAGCTACAAATATTCACAATAGTTGTCAGTTGTATATATCAAAAATTAAATATATTTTAATTTGAATCAATTATATACATTATTAAAAAGTTAAAAAAATGAAATTATTCAGAAGTGCGTTTACTGCTTTTAAATCGCTTAATAAGGCTTTATTTAAATTTGAAAGATAAATATAAAATTTTACCGTTTGCCGAATACAGCGAGGGTGCGAAGAAGAAAATGTTATTTCGTTTCGCTAAGTGACAACTTTTACCAAGATCTATTTCTAAATTATTTACTCTTCTCCCATTCTTCATTTTCACAAATACGAGCATATCTATTAATTTTCTTCTGCCCAGTACAAGATTTTATTTGTTACGTGAAAACAATACATTTTATTTGAAGTATAAAACTATTAGATAAATTTGATTAATAAAATCATATTTTATTTGCTTAGACGTACAACCATTTATATTTCAATTACGTAAAACAAATTAATAAATTATATTATTTTACATAAGTTTTTATTTACATACACATAATCATGGTTTTTTAAAATTTCTTTGCGCTAAAATTAAACAAAAACGTTATTTTTTACTGAGACGGCAACAAAATAATAATAAATCAAAACATAATACATATCATTACATTTTTGCACTTGAATCTTATAATATGTACTTATGGTGGATGGCAATAAGTCATCCACATAAGCGACATTCCTGATATCTTGATTCCAAGTACGGGAGGTGCTATTACGTATTTATATCCATTGAACTTTTTACATCAAAAGCAAAACGTGGTTAATTTAACATCATTTTATATTTGTCTGTCGTCAATTAAGTATTATTTCGAACTTATTTTGGCAAACGTTCATTAATACAAACACACTAATATCATCAGTATATAAGAAATTAAGGAATTTAGCATAATTAATTTATATCTTTATTGATAAATTTGAGCCTAGTTTGAAATTTCTCATTGATTCAATAATAAAATACCGCCAACCGCTTCATTAAAGAATAATAACAATAAAATTTGTACCTATTCTTATGGACTAGAACAGTTACAGGGTCTCATCTTTTTTTTAGCTCAATTCAGTATAAGGTAAAAAGAGCGGATTTGACAAAAGAGTCACATTTTCAGAACTTGGAATATCCCATTGTTCTCTGTTAGCCCCAACCGTATTCCATGCGGACGTTCTTGACTACATAGGTAAATCTGAAAGTTTTGAGACAGGAGCAGACAACATGGGCTAAAAACAATTATTTTTCAGATGTCTAAATTTTAACTTTTTTATGCCCGCAAACGACAATTTGTGGCAGCAGCTGCAATTTATCCTATCGTATAATAACTTTTGAACGAAAGGGAAATGTAGCTGGTGCGACAGCATTATCGAGGTATGATTTTCGAAGATATTAAACTGCGGATAAATCAAGGAGAATGACTTCGCATGAACTTGAATGAACATCTACAGTTTGCGCATGGAAATGAAGCTCCATCTCGCAGACCTCCTCGCCCGTACTCAGATGGTTTGCAGCATTCCGTAGACGTCGAAATTCTTTCCTGGATGAAGAACATACAGAAAGTCTTTTGTCAGTAATACGAGAAAATGTGTTGGCCGTATGAAAAATGTTAATCAGTGATAATCGCTACCAAATCATACAGAAGGAACTTAATATTGGATACATAGCTACACATAAAATTATTCATGAAAAATTGCATGCGAAAAAATAATTTGTCTTTGGATCCTCCATAAATTAACAGAACATCAAACACCGAAGCATCAATAAAGAAAGCCTAAAGGTAATTAAAGTGATGGTAAATTCCCCCTTATTTCTAAAATCCTAACTCATGATAAAACGTACATACCATGTTTTTGATGTTCCAATACATCAAGAAAATAAAATGTAGGTGTTTGAAGACGACCCCTATCCATCAATAGCGAAAAGACAACGAGCAGTGAAAAGCGTAATGTATGACATTTTTTTCTGAAACACAGGACAAAATAAAATGCTACTACAGACTTGATTGTCTGCCAGAAACAGTTTCAGTTGACTTCTGCCAGTCACTAACTGTCTGCAAGAAATTTTTCAAGAAGTGAGTATTAGGGGATTCATGCTTTACCATGATAATTTCATCTTCTCATTTAGCAAGACTGATAGTCGAATTTCTGAAACACATGAAAGTGATAAAAATGTATGTACTACACTCTATTTTCCTAATATTGTTATGAGTGACTTTTGGCTATTTTTAAATCTAAAACAAATTTTCCGTGGCCGTAGTTTTCCTTAAGAAGATGAGAATGAAGCTGCAAAAGCATATTTTTCGTTCTATGAAAAGGATAGTTTGAAACACTTAATGTTTGGAAAATTCGCCTACAAAAGTGCACTGATGTTGGAGGTAAACTACTTTGAACATACCTAAGATTTGGTAAATTTAATTTGTACCATTTAACTGTATCTCAAGAATTTCAGAGCATAAAAAGATGAATTGTTTGAATTCATGGCAGCCTTTTGCATGCTCAGAGGAATCTTCACTACAAATCCCTTTCAAGACGTTTTCACCGCTAAGTCAAGTTCTATATATTTAGATATATATTTCAACCGACGCAATAAACGATTTCAGAGGCATAATCCCTTCCTTATTATTTAAAGATTCTATACTTGCTTCTACAATTACTGTTCGGGAATTTAACGTATTATCAGCTCGGTATGTAATTTCAAATAACTTTAAAAAAAGGGGGCTGAAGAATAGCTATTTTTTATTGTCGTCTCATCAAATATTTCAGTAACGGTGCGTCAGCGTTTAGCAAACCTAGCTCTCAACCACTGGCTGGATTATCAGGAAGACTCATATAACAACACTCAGCTCTGATAAAGTAACGTTATTTCTGACGTCCTGTGATAACTTCATAAGAGTATTTAACAATTGTAGATCACTATATGTTTGAAAGAGGAAATAATTTGGAAATGCGGATGAATTTCAATTGTTATTTTAATATGGATTTGAAGCCTCGCTCGAGATTACTTTCCAACTAGCCATTTTGAAATTTCATATATACCATGAGCTGGTAAGTCATCGTTGATATGGTACATCAGTGATACAGAAATGTATTTTATGATATGTATGCGTCGTAAACAAGCAAAATGAAGCTGAGGTCATTCACACGCCCCAGAATCTAAAGAAATATATTTTATCTCCTTTTACTTTTAGTTTCTTTAGAGGATTCACAGTAGAAGAAAGAAAATATTCACGGAGTTCCATATTTTGTTTAGAAAATATTAATGCATTTGAGCAAAGATGATCGAAAATGTTTCTTTCTTGAAACTTTACCCATAAACCTTTGCTCCCGTTGTCTACATTTTGAACTGCGCCTTGCATTACGAGAGATCAGTAAAGGAAAACGCAGATGCGTTTTTTCATAGAACTATAATGCAAATTTAAACATCAGAAATGGAATTCAAAAAGCTCATTATCATATGGGACTTGTTTGAGCATACATTTTTTACTTATAGAACGTGACTTATAAGATGTATTTTTTTAAATGATAAAGAAATATATTTTAGAAAACTCACACACGTATGCAATTCAAATGTGTGCTTCAAAAGAAACATAACCAACAACTAGCAGTGTAAATTTTATTTCTTCTTTCATATACACCGCATACTACCTGCAAGAATGTTCAGTTTTGATATGCGTTAGAAAAACAAACGTACAAAAATGTATCTTCTTAACTTTATGTACATATAATTAGAATGTTGTTTTAACGCATTCTACAAATAAATACTTTTCAATAAAATATTCGAATGTAAATGTACTTTAACTACAAAAGGATTTTATAAGATATAAAGATTATAACGTCGTGTGTACTTGGCTATCATAAAATGTATTTGATATTGAAGGTTATTTGGTAAATTATTACCAAGTCCTTAAAATACTGCAAGGTCAAGAGAAGGGTGTAAATAGCCCCTTATTAACTCAAATAAAGTTCACAGCCGGCAGCAACTCGTTGCCAACACTTTTATCTTAACTCAAAAGTAATGAATAAAGAATAACATAATGAAGTTAAGTCTAGCCTGAAGACTTCACAAGTTAATTATCACGCGTAAACAAGCGTAAAGGCAAGGATAACTCAACGACACAGAATTTTTAATCGCTAGAGAATCAAACGTTAGCAAGGTGGTCTTCAATCAGACAGAACATGCTCTGATTTCACCTTTCAGAACCTTTACTTAATTACTAACTTCTTTTTACCTCATCTGAATACACACGAGTCAATTCGCATGCTACCAAGAAAGTGTGAGTTGATTGACAGGAAAGTTGCTTAAAATAACTGTTTGTAAATTAAATAAATTCCCACAAGAGTTTTCAGAAATACAAAAATGTGGATTTAACTCATGAGCAATTAAATGACAGATATCTGCATCTAATGAGAATATTAAATCTGTCATCCAAAATCAGCCGTTCAGATAGGTTAAAAATATTTTTTTTTGTTTGGCTAGCTGATCGAATGAGAATTAGATGTTGCAAGAAATAGGTTTTTTTTTGTAATATTTCTTGGTGGAGAATTTATAAGACACACTGAGATTCGACAATTCGAAAGAAACGAAACCCAAAATTATCCTCAGCGGTTATATATTTTCGGTCAGTGGTACACCTTAATTTTTTTTTAAGTTTTCGGGAAAAACTCTGAAACTCTGAGAAATTCAGATATCACCCATGAATGACCGAGCGATAAAGTCACTGAACATAGTTTGAAAAAGGTTCAAATTCCGACCTGTGGCTGGCTGTATGGGAGTCTTCGTCATTGTCCCCATATGCAATGCTGTTATGAGCAAAATTCCCCCCAAAAATAACTCATAAAGGCATCTCTCACTTTGGCGCATACTTTTGTGGGTATTAGTCCTATTCAATATAAAACATTCAAATATGTTAAAGATTACACTATAAGTGAAATGCTCGAAATATGATTTACTGATTGGTAAAGATAGCTTATTTATATATTTTTGATGTACTTATTGGTTAAATGTTTTTGATTTAGATATTTCAAACTGGCATCAATTCACGCATAACAGAGTATCCATACCGGCCATTCGGTTTCCTTCTCGTAAAATCACTTAAATTTTCATATTTTTCGAGAATTTTGCAATTCACCTTTGATCAAATTCGACAGCAGATTTAATTCCATATTTAGCATCAAACTTAACAATACGTTTGGTTAACCTCTGCTATAAGGTATTTCTCCCGCCTTCTTAGCATGCCTTCGCGGTGTAATAGCCAGCACACTCGGCGCGTATTCGAGAGGTCCGAGGTTCAAGTGTCGGCGAGGTCATTGCTCATTTTTCACATCTCCTGCTTTCAAAATATCCTAAAGTCTCTACTCTGATCAAATCAATTTGATAGAAATGTTTCATCCGGTAAACAAATCAAATTCAATTTCCGTTTTAAGATAATGCTTGGAATGACAAACACGCACAAAAATGTCGTGTGATCGAACATTTCAAATCTTGAATTTCTCAAACTCCACATATAAGAATAAAAGAGAAAAACAACTTTAAGCTCATATTTAATGTTTTTAATTGAAATAAAATTTTAAATCTGCGGTTAATAAGAAAGATATTTAAGAACATTGTTTTATAAAAATCTAGTCACATTTATTAAAATAGCGCAAACAAAATTTATCAAATGAAGAGTACATTTAAGACGTTTCTATCTTCAGCTCCCTTTCCTAAATTTTACAAATAAATAAATAAATGAAAATTAATGTTTGTTAGCATTCAAATGTTTTACATTTTCTTAAACCTTTTTGAATGAATGCAAGTGAAGAAGACAGTGGGAGAATTATTTCAATAATTAACATATATAAACACTGAATACTAAATTCTCTGCAGAAAATTAAGACCGTAGCTTTCAGAATCTCCACTCAATAAGGTCCCAGGTACACTGAAATTACAACAATTCTTTTTCAGAAGATCTTTTATTAGGCGGTGATGAAATTAACTAATCTTTTCAATTCTTGAGCTGAAACTCTTAGTTAATCATTCAAACTCCAGAAGAAACCCAAAGATTCGCATTTTTAGTGTTTAGTTAAAATGTTTAGCTAATAGTTGTTCGAGAGAAAATTCAAAAATCTGAAATAAATGAATCTGAAAGAAAAAGGGGGTGGGAGAATGTTCGAGAGTTTGAATAAGTAATTTCTCTCAAGATTACGGTGATCCTCGGATTCGAATGTAATGTTCCTATATTTTAAAAGGTGATAGGTTTCGATAGTTCTTCCAGGTTTAAGGGTCGACAGAGAAGGCTTCACAGAACTTTTTATCCCACTGATTTTCACTGACTCAACTTTCCAAGATTGCTCCACGAAATCGCTTAGGGAAAATATCTTCTCTCGAATTAATTATTATTTTTTTAAAACAGTTTAAGCCAACAAAACCCAGAGGGGTGCTTTCTTTAAGCTTTCATTTTCTCTCCTTTTGTTTTCCTAATTACACGTCCTGCTTTATTAAAGCCAATAGTTGAAAAGAATAATACGTACATTTTACTGATTCATTTTTCAAGAAATGATGGTCTGAGTCTGAAAAGGAGCGGGATTAACTGTTTTAAAAATCCCATTTAATATGAATATATTTCAAAACTACCCTTATTGGGATTTACTTGTTCGCCCAAGTTTTCAAATGTAATTAAACATAGTCTTGATTTATGCATGGAAAGCTTCGGATTAAAGCTTCTCATGATAAACATGAAATTTATGCTTACTTAACAGGAACTTTTTTAAGTACTTCTGTATTAATATTATAATACAATACAGGATACTGTTCCTGCAGGTTGCTTCGATAACCTTGTACTGTCTAGTTGCTAAAGTTTCAGAGTGACTGCTGCAATAAGTGCAGAAACCAGACAGGAAAAGGGTTAAAAGAACCCTTTATTAGTTTCTTTAAAATTCACAATACGTCGATTTGACGCTAACAAACAAAGCCTCGCGCGGACGGTAACTCAACTAATAAGAACTAAACTTAAAATTCAAAGATATTAACAAAACAGTAGAATTTTTCCCAGGGCTCAGATAATCCTGTTACCTAAAACCACTTCGAAGACTAGTGGCAGCAGAATAATATCAGTTACTCCATTTTAACCAGCAATAAGTACAGAACCAGAAGCTCACGTTACAGAGGCACACTACTTTCCCACTCTCTCTAACTTTCTCTTCTAGAGCTCAGTATTTAAATCTTTTCTCCTACTGGTAGAAATTGTATTCTTTCAATATCGCTACCATATTTACATATTCTGGTAGTGACAATTAGGGGAACGAAGGCTTATAGGAAAGAAAACATGAACTTAACTGGTTACTCAAATGTAAAAATATACAGCATAAATCTCTACAAACTAAATCATCGTATGAGCACAACTGAATATTTTTCTAATGTTTCTTCAAATTTAATAGTCATTCCTTAGATTTTCCAACTACTTGAAACTCACAAGATATTTTGAAAACGCTTATTAAAACAATTTTCCGCTTACAAAATTACACGGCTAAAGCATTATTGAGGCTAACCTTTTATTATTATTATCTTGTTTTTAATACTAGAGTAATATTTCAAACTTCAACAGCTGTAAAATAGGGTCTTCACTTGAATACTGGAAATGCAAAGAAAACATGTTCTTTACTTTAGATTTCTCCAATGTAACAAACAAACTAGCAAAAGTATAACAGTCTTAAGTAGATGTACTGCAAGAAAAAGGTGACCTTAGGACTGCTAAGACATCTCAAATCTCACAAACAAAATGAAAAAGATATGAAAAAGATATGATATGAGACAGAACCCGGAAACTCGAACGTCAACAGCACAGTAGTTGCAAGATGTTTAGCTAATAAAACGACCCTTAGGTTTGACCTTCTTTTGAATAGGCTTCTTTTAAATAGACACCGACAACCTTTACTGGAGACATCTGCAACCCTTTCAATCAGAAACAGCCTATCACAATGTCGTCTTTGAGCACTGCAAGTAAAAGATGTCCTCATCGATAACTGAGAGTTGAGAAGTTTAGGCGGCTTATAACTTTTTAGGCAGAAAGCAAAACTTCCTCGAATGCAATTCGATTTGCTTAAAGCCATTTTATTTTAAACGTATCAACTTACAGTTGGAAGGAAAAAGACAGCGAAAATGCATGCTTGAACAACAAAAACATCTGATTCTTTAAATTATGAACTTCAAGTTTTTCCATTGAAAGCACACTCAACCGAATACGTGGGAATCTGCAATACTTGTGATCTAAATTTCTAATTGTTATCGTTATCGTTGCTTTTATTATGATGATATTTTGATAAACATATATTAATCTGAAACTTGCGCTTGGTGTTTCCCACATAGTTTATTAGTATATGGTTTTATGGTTGAAGTCTTATGGTAACGAAAAATGCCACTTTAAAGTTTTTACGAAAAACTTTTTTTTTTTTGGTCAGGTTTCATTATTTTCACTGCAAAAATTTCCGACTTGCACTACTAATTTTTTTTATATGCACACAACAAATAATTTCTATTCCAAATCTTTAAAATGTGAAAAATTGGCATACTGTAATAAAAAAAGATTTTCCTACATATAATAATAAAAAAAAACATTTCCATATACGTAAATATTCTCGTTAGAATCTTCTATTTCTTGACAGTAGTGAGGTTTTAAGGATAAAACGCAACACAATAAAAAAATGTAAATATTTGTACAAAATATGTAGAAGTATTTTGAAAGAATATTTAAAAGATGTTTAAAATAATATGCCTGTACTTTATGCTCTCGAATTGAAAAAAAGCAAAGCATTACATAATTTATGTTACTGTGTAACTTAGATGTTTTTTGCTTCGCATTTGAAGCAAAACACGCGATGTACTATTCCAAAATCCACAAAAACATCTTATAAAAATTGTACAGCTTTTTGAAATATTACGAAACATTCTCATTCCTAGAAAAATGGCTTTTAAGAAAACAGTGTTCTTACATGCGTAATTGTACTCAATTCTTCCACAGAAGCATTATTTTCATCATGTTCTTTGTGTTCATTATTTTAACCATCAATCTTTTCTTTATTTAGCCATTAATACACATGATGGAAGTTCTTTGTTTCGTTTCATATCCCCCCTTTTTCGCGGATGCCGAGATGATTGCTACGATTATTGCCATTTTTTACTTTTGAAATCGCATTTCAGTGCTTAACGGTGTTGATCGTTATACATACAGTCAATAAGCTCAGAAAGTAGGAACGGTAAAGCTCTTTGCAATTAAGGGATTAATTCGGATGTTGTAAGGCGAAAATATAATAAGAAGTGGTAAATTCTTTTCTGACGGTTACGGAATGCACACATGACAGTTACAAAAAATGAACCTTTATTTTCTTCTTTACGTTTTTCGTCTTTACATGTAAGTATTTAAGGTGATTTATATGAAGCTGTGTTTGCTAAGTTTTAATTCAAATTAATGCTTTGAAACAAAATAGGATTAGAATGAATTATTTCATATATCTGCATATATTTCAGTTCAGCTTGAAACAGCTAAATAATTTGCATTGAACCGGAAAAATATGATTAACTAAATAAAAAGAAGAGCTCAAAAGCCCAATATTTTTATTACGAAAAGTACAAGATGTATAATTAAAATAAAACCCAGGGTTCAACTATTGTACATTATCTATTGTATTCACTTTAAAGAATTCATTATGTAAGGTTTCCCTTACTTATTTAACCTACTACTCAAATTTTTGTTATCTTTCCCGAACTCCTCAACTTTCCCTCGCATTTCCTCGCCAGAATGTAAATTTAAAGTTAAGTGAGTATTTAAACGGGTGAATCCTGGAATTTGTTCAGAGTATGTTTTCGTTAGCCAGTGCACGTTACGTTTCTTACCTTGCTGTTAAGCTGATACACCTTTTCGGCTATTTAAATAATTATCACGCCTGTTAGGTTTGTCGAGTCAACTTAGATTAGCCGTAACTTAAAGTGCTAGATCAGCACTACTCTTTATTAGATCCGGATTTATTATGTTACAATTTTTAGTTTCCACCGCAGGTTGTCGGTGTTATTGTAAAGCACGAAGTAAGTGCCTTTCTGTTCATAATTTAAATTAATAAAGGGTTATTTTCACCCTTCTTCTGTGCTGGTATTCTTTTACGCCTGTAAGAGAAGACTCCAGGTTCATTAGTAGGATTTAGATTAGTTTATGGGGGCTTAAGACAGACAAATCCTATAGTTAGAAAGTTTGAAAACTGAAAACAGAAAAGAAAGCTTGTTGTGGTACATTTAGCCATTGAATACAGATTAAATGTAAATGAAATTTCAGTATTAAAAGTTTGTAAACATTGCGTAATTTATCTTTGTCATACACTATAATCCATATTATATTTAACCGTATATAATATATGCAGATATTTGTTGAAACATCTTCTTCATAAGTTACATTAATATAGGATAAATGACAATGCATAAAGTTCCATGTAAAAGATAAAATCACTTTCGACTTACTGCAACAATATGAATAACACATTTTTAATATGGATAACGCGGGTTTCATTTTGGGAAATATAAAGAATAATCGAACTTTAAGGCTGCAGTTATTCGAAACGCTTGGTATGCTTTCGAAGCCTTTTGCAAATTATGCTGGTTTTTGTTTTATTTACGCGTTTTTAATCTTTTGTTTATTTTAACAATATAAATCTATTTTTAAAGCATGTATTGACGGCATATATTTTTAAAGAAGTCTATAATATAGACTTCATCATGTTGTAATATATATTTTTGTAGTCTATAATACAGAATTCTTAGGATAATTAATTTAGTTATGACGAATGTATATGACATGTTAATTGTATTAAATTGTTGGGTTTTACTTATTTAATTCCAATGTTCTATCTTAGAACCTCACGAACACTAACAAGCGAATAATCGGTTAAGTGTGTGAACAAACACGTAAGACTTAAGAAGGGTTAACTACTCTTTATTTCTCAGAATAAATACAATCAACTCCTAACTTGGAGTATACACAAAGCCTCCACTTGGGCTTGAACTTAAATAATAAGGAACTTATTAAAATTAAGCTAAATTAAGCTTAACTAAAGCTATCTGAAAGATATAGTCGAAGTTATCAGAATTCTAAGTAGTTGGACGTAGTAGCTAAGAGATAATGTTGCTAAAAGGCAAACGCGCGCTCGTCAGGAAAATCAGACTCTCTCTCGAAGTTGGCGAAACATCGACTTAAATAGTACTCTTACTCATTTGCATTCACTGCGTTTCTGAAATTACATTCTGGCAGGAAATTGTAAGCTGAAATTAGAATAAATAGGACAGAATCATAACTTAAAATAATTGTTAATAAACTTAGGATAAACCTTACAAAATAAAAATACGACATATTTGTTACAAAACAAAGATTTTTTTGCATGGTAATGAACACATCACACACTTTTATTTATTTAATCCAATAACACGTAATTACGTATCAATAACATGTCTTTACGTACCATTTAGCTAAAATGAGGTGTGTTTAAGATACAACGAGGCTGATATAAAAACTCATTTTTGCTTTTTTTATGACAACTCAAATGTTTGTCGCTTTCCAAAATACTCTCCATTAGCAATAACGGGCAGGTGCAGTTTTGTTTTGCATCATTCGAAAGGGTGAAGCAGATTAGTTTTTCAACTGTGTCTTGATGGCTTTTCTTTATAGCATTCATTTACTCAAAACGTACTCCTTTATGCTCGATTGCAGTTCAGCAACACCCGATAGTTTTGTTTCACAGGATCATACTGGAAGATCTAGGTTTTGTCCCAAGTGCACCTCACTTTCTGCATAATGTCAGAGAAAACGGCACTCTTCTGTTATCAGGACTGTATTTGGAAATGTGTATACGTATATTAAGTATATATAAGTATTGTGTATGCATGAATAAATGTAGGCACATATGTATGTGTATGTACAACACACATATACGCTCAGACATACGAACATGCACACATACAAACATTTCCGATAACAGAAAAGTACCGAGAAAACTTCCCTGCGGCCCTCCTTTTGCTCTGGTGAGAGAAATCTAGGTGACAGGCAGTCGGCGAAACAACCGAGAGTGTTGTTATTTACCCGTATATTTGTAGAAGTTCAACGTCTCATTATTTAATAGACAGACCTCGTATGTAACTGAGAAACATTAAAAGGAAAGTAAATGAATATCGTATGCAGATTGTCAGCTCAGCGTTTGCTCCGCGAAATATTATTAAGTCATAATGAGTGCTTTCGTGAAAACAGAACAAATATCGTAGTGACAGTAATGGCTATCACAGCGAAGATGTTCATTCTGTCTTCATGGAAGGAATTTATCCTTTTTATATATGTGGCAATCAGTTACTGCCTATTAGCTTATAATGCTCCTCGTTAAACTGTCTAGATATTATGTCTAGGAACCTAGTGAACTAAGTAGTGAATTATCGCTGAGTTCAAGTAGCTACTACAGAGATTTGAGAAAGGTTAAAATACCCTTTTATTCACTCAAAAACATTATAACAGATGGCCCCTTCTCGGGTTTACAGGAAAGCCTCCACCTGAGCTTTTAAATCAGGATCAGATAAGAAAATAAGAAACTAATCTAATGCTAAACTAAATAGATTAGCCGAAGCTAGACACAGATACCTAACATAGTTGTTCCTTAAATTAAACTCTCGAAGTAAGTTGAACTTCCTTTAAAACTCCTTTTAACTCATTTGCATTCAGCGCGATTCCCAAAACTTATTCTGGTAGGGAGTTGTAAGTGGGAAACAGGAATTGAAAGGAAAAGGTTCAAAATTAAAAATAACTGTTATAGAATTAAATTACACCTTACAAGCTTTTGATGTACTTTGCGATTGTTTTGGGTATACATTATTTTAATCACAACGAATGCTTTTTCTATACTTAAATAAAAATTAATTTCGTCATTTAATTTTGCCAAAGTTAGCTATTTAATATTTTGTTTAACGAATAAGGAACAATTTTATTCTCCTATTCTATATGATCTTAGTCAGAATAAATAAGGGTAAACACAAAAATAAAATTCTTTGTAACATTAACTCGTTGAATTTAAGAATAAAAAATTAATGGCATTTGGCGGGCAAAACAATAAATAGCATTTGGCGGCAAAATATTTAGCGCCATTTCGGTAACAAAAGATGAAACATGCACAACTGGTTTTATTCTACGACTGGGATACGTTACAGTGAGTTCCTAAGTACTTCTTAACCCAGCAGTAATTTTTAAACTTTTAGTGGGACATGCATGACCCATTAGCAGTTTAAGGGTTAAATGCGTATTCAACTAGAAGGCCCACAAGCGGACGAGCATAAAATCGTTGAACATTGCCGATCTCGATTCAAGCGAAAGGACTCCTTTTTGCTGCATGGGCGTTTTCGTGGTTTTCCCCATGTAATGTGTACACGAGCCAGTTTCTCTCAGGAAACCCTCCATGAAGACATCCCTTCCCTTAGGCAAATAGTCCTTGTGTGCTTTGCCATAATAAATTAAATCAAGCCAAGGTAACCAGATTATTCAGACTGATTAATCCAATGATCTGCAGTCCCAGGTGAACCGGATAAGCACAGTTCAAGAGTAGTAAATATTCCATGCTAGCAAAACGTAGTTTGCCCATTTCCGACAAAAAAAAAATTGTCCAACAAATACGTATAAAATAATTTTTTATTTTCAACTGTGTGATTTTAACTGAAATGAAACGGGATGGTAGCAAAAATAGAATTCTTGGTATTTCATTTCACGGGAAAAAGACAACAATTAATCTCGATAAGCTATGATGCGATCCCAGTTTGGCAAGACAGTTACAGCTCTTACTTTAGCAAACATTTGACGGTGGTCATGCAGCTTGCACATTTTCTGCAAGCATAGATTCCACTTAGAAAAAAGACATTTGTTCTACCATATGAAGTAAAGTTATAAAAATCTCTGCAGCTGTAGCAGTCATTCATGATGGTTTCCAGATAAGAAATCCAGGAGAAAGAAAAGCGTAAGTGGAACTCATCAAAGCAGAACTAGAACAACAGTCTGAGTTAGCGTATCATGACAACAAATTATTGTTCTTCAAGCTTTGCCTCATCAGAAGCAACCTGGATAAAAGAAAACCTTTGAAGAAGAAATAAGCAGACTTAACTGCCATTTGCTTCGAATATTTTAAAAAGATAACTATGTATTATTGCTCTGAATTCATAAATTCAGCTGTTGAGCTGATTATTGCATATGAATGAAAATGAAGAAAACATGCTAACATCTAAAAGCACTTTCGAGAATTTGTTTGAAATAATTAAATAGTAAATTATTTTTAACATTTAATAATAAATAGGAATTTGTTTTCGTATGAAACAATCTCATTTTAAACATAAAAAAATTAATGGACTTTTTAAAATTGAAATATTACGACAGGTGTACATATTTATTTTTATTTTATTTATTTTCTTCTCTTCTTTTCTCTGTTTCTCCACTTTTCCTTTTTCTTTTTTGGCGGGGGTAATATATTTTTTACTCCAGAATATGTGATATGAGTGTTTAAAGACGTTCTTCTCAAGGAGTGTGCAGAGTCATCCCTTCCAAACAATGCAATTCTCAACCCCCAAAATGCGTAGGAACTCTATTTTAATTCTCTGATCATCTACAAACGTGTAATTTGATATACGTCGTTTTGTTCGAGCTACATTAATAATGTCTTTTAAATGAAACAGTGTTGTAATTGCGTTCATGGAGAAACTATGTTCATGGAGAAACTATGTTGGCACCACATTCAGTTTCATTAGTTTCAAGCACTAAGCCCGGCTCTAAATTTTTGCTCTTATAGGACGTTCGAAGTAAATACAATTCAAAATGTTCATAGAAATTTATAGCAAAACATGTATATTCATATGGGTATTGGATCAGTTGTTTCAGGATTTTTAAATTTTCAAATCATGCAGCTTCGAGACTTGAGATTTCTAAAACTGCGGCACTGTATATTTAATATTTAAAGTATTATATGTTCAATATTTTGCCCAGCCGGTATAGTAGTTAGTGACCGAAACGCCGTCGCATGGACCTCCGACGTAAGGTTCCACACCAATCAGAGTTACGTCCATGCAACGGAAAAAGAATCTAACATCCATTGCCGACGGCATTTATTCAATCAATGATAGTAATATTACAATGCTAAATTGATAATGTCACCTTTACAATAATTGTTACATAATAATCCTTATGCAAAAAATATACAATCAATTAATCATGACATTGTCATGAATAGGATCTATGCTGTGGAGAGTGGAACTTATATTAACCAGTCTGTAAACCTATGTCTACTTCAATACGTCATAACTTCGTGATCTTATCAGTTGCACACCTAATGATGTGTATCCGTACTATTGTTGCAGTTATCCACAGAGTAGGCTAGTCACATCAGTTCAGGCATTTAATAATTCCATAGTCCAGAGTTTATGATGTTGTATAGACAACATATGTTCATAACTATGTTCATAAAAACTGGATTCTAAATTAACTTTTGATAAATTCGAAGTATTCTTTCGTTAAGTTCATTGTCGACGTAAACACTTGTCCACTTCGATACATTATAACTTCGTATCCTTAGCAGTTTGCACACCTCATCATGTGTGTCCGTAGCAATTTGCACACTGTTCCTCAGTTATCCACAAGGCAATCAAAAAATTGAAGTTCATAGTAATATGTACACTATTTTGATATTATCCACAGAAGCAAATGTTGTGTGAATAATAACTTGGCTCCCAGATAAAAACAAGCAAACAAAAAAAAATCTGAAAGGTTTCAGATTTTAAATTACGTCCAAAGGGGCGTTTTTTAAAGTTTTATGTGTTACTTTTATTTATTAAATATCATGTTCTTCGCACTTAAACCATAAAATTCAGTTCAACAGCAATATCGCAAAACAATTTTAAAATGAGTATATCTTTAGAATTTCCGATACACAGTTCCGCGCGCTTTAGATAAAAAGTTTTTTTCCCCGTAGAGTGTTGCCATTGCTCGCTTAGTTTGTGCATCAAAAATTCGTTAAAGTTTTACATAAAATTAAATTGATAATAAAACAAATTTCAAATTTCAAATTTGGGCTTCCAGATGCCCATATTCGGGTGGAAACGTTCAGTATTCAAAATTGGATGGTTCTAGGTACCGCTGTTTTATCACATTTGGAGAAACATACATACATTTCTTCTCCTTATTTAATTTCTTTAAATATAACACAGGGCTGCAAGATTTGATGCCAACAGTTTGAAAAGTGATTCAGACTTTTAATGTTTCTGACGCTAAATCGGGGAAAAAAAACTAATTCTTAAATGTTTTCAATACAATTCTAAATTGTGCAAAACGACAGATTTGTTATACAATTACAGTCTATAAAAATAGACAGGTATTCTAACAATACAAAGCCCATATTCCAAAAAATGCTATAATTTATTCCATTATGTGTATCTAATTGTGCTTATAAAATGGCTACAATATTACACAGTTTCTTCAAGTAGTTAAAAACGCTTACTGAAAACCAGAAACTAATTCACAATTATACTAGACATAAAATACATAATTATTCAGTACGAATTATTTAACAGTCAATCATACCATATAAATACATGTGTATCAAATGCTGCAACTAATTTTTCATTCTGACTGCTGTAGCGATGAGCCCGGGTTCGAATTCCGCAGAAAGCATGGGTATAACTGTCCGTCCCTTCATAAAGGGCAACGGTGGCCACCTCAGAAGCAATCAGGTGGGGTATCAGGTGCTTCCATGATGAAATGGTCACCACATAGTACACGTGTAGTGGTACAAGGCTAATTGCTGTTAAGCGCCTAGTCATTTAAAAAAATATACTACAGTTTTCAGTCGCCGCCATATACCTGCATCCATATGAATCATGTGCAACTGCTAACTTGCAAAACTCCTATATCTTATGGGCTTGGAGAATTTTTTCACAAGCTACAGAACATCAAAACTTTTATATAGATATGATATACATATGAATATGCATTACACACACGCAGATTATAATAATATAGACATGCATGCCATTATGCATAATTTTACTTACTAGTAATACATGTATTTAAATAAATATAATGAATGATGTCTATTTTTTTATCTGAAATGGTTTTGCCTCTTCTTCCATAAGCAACTCTTTCAATGTGCTAGAAAATGTCAATAAAATGTGCACTTGCACTAATTGCTATAAAAATCTTAGTCTGAAGCTATTTCATATAACTAAAATACTTTACCACGTATATTTGAAGCTTTAATATTGAAGATATATTATGTACACTTTTATTAAAATTGGTTCATCTGTTTGTTTGTTTAGGTTGAATCTAAAAACTGATTTTAGATCTCCTTCTATCGACCTGAATTTCTTGAAATATTTAGACGTACGTATCTGCATGTAATATATCACATAAATTCCTTTAAAATTCGATATAGATATTTTAATGAATGTTTAATATTTCTTCCTGTGTGTGACCAAATTAATCAACACAGAATTTTGATATTTGCAATATTAGCGTTAAATCGTTTTAGCTGTCTTTGAGTTTGGTCCTAAAAATGAATATTTAAATCAAAAGAATTAAATGCTTTATTTCTAGCGGCCCCTGTTTTTAAGCAATGAGGAGATCCAATTTCTAAAGGAATAGAAATTAAAATCTTTTGAGAATAAACTTAAGTCGGATCAGAATCAAAAATTTCCCTTCACTCAAGAGGCTGTGAATTTCTTTCTTCATTAAATTTCCACATTCTCCAAAGTACAAAACGAAATGCATAAAACCAATTTTAAATTAAATGTTATTGATTAATCAAATGCGCTAAAATGAAAACAGTTTTTTTTTTTAGATATTCTTGGTTAAACTTGACTGAAAACAAAATTACTGGCTTTCCGTATACGATCTGTAATAAATATATTAAGATAATTTTAAGAAATAACAGAAGTGATAATGCTGAAGTTACTTGTTAAGAATGGTTACTATCAATTCGCTGAAATTTATCTGATAATTTTGCTTTATAATCTGCCGTTGTTAATATTCTTATAGTTTTATTTAAAAAAATCTTCCTTGTACGGAATATTTAATTATCTGCATTTCATTTTAACTTATTGAATTGAACTAAACCTACTTCGTCGATAGCACATAAACCACAATGCAATAAATGCACCCTTTAAAATTCAGTATATTTGTATTATATATGAATGGATTAAGCATGATTTAATTCGCAATAATAAAAGAAGGCGTTATGTTTGTTGTTGCGAATCATAGTTTCTCTAGATTGGAAACAAATAAACTATTCTGCTAAGTTTAAAATGTAAACAAATATGACCGCTAAGCTAAAAATAATTAGGCTTAGCCGCACTTAAACAACTTTTAAATTGTTGATAATTCTACAATTATCGCATGCAGATTAACTAAAGACATAAAGCCTTAACGAGAAGATAAGCACAACATAATTCAATCATTTTAAATCAAAAAATGCAAAATTTACCAACATGTCGGAATAAAAAAAACTGAGCTTACTGAGCCGAGTAAAGAAGAAAAGTAGCAAAGAAGCCGAGTAAAGAAGAGCAAACCAAAAAAGAAAGTATACGTATAATACTTTATATTTATATACTTTTGGTGCGTCCGATTGCAACCAAAATAGGAGGTGCATATCTATATTTATAGCAGTCTTATATGCAAGATTTCAAAGTTCTGGGGCTATTCGTTTTTGAGTTATACGAGATACATACATAAATACGTACCTACGCACTGATGCCCCGAAAAATTCTCTTCAGAATTCATTTTAAATTAGTTTTATAATTTTTGGGGGACAAAACGACTCCTTTATTCTGTCCTTACGTTCAGATATCAGGCAAAAACATCGTTAAATTGCGTTTGATAGCTGCCAAAATGGATATTTTCGTTGAAATATGATACCCGAAATTTCTCGCAATTACAAGACTTCCTTTTTTTTAATTTGTACAAGGAAGTAAATAAGATTAAGAGACTATTTTGAATTTTTAGGGCAGTTAATTAAAATCACGTAATTTGAAAGTTTCTTTATATTCATCTTTTGTTTGCTTATCATTTTGTCCACTAAACATACAATACCAGTTGCCAATAGTGGAAGGAGAAAGATTCATTTTTCGAGCTTTCATCCGTTTAATTTCCTTGCAGAATAATACTCAACTCAACTTCATCATTGATTGTTGTTCCATAAGATTTCCCTAGATTTCTAATATTATCCTACATAACTCTGAAACAAACTGTAACGCAATTCCTTTTTTTTTCACGCAATGTATTGACATCCATGCCACTTTTCTTTATTTCTTACTCTACGCTCACTTCAAACGGTAGGTCGAAAGGCGGTAAAACGTTTTATTATAATAAATTTGGCCGATAACTCTCGAGTGCATTTTACCAGATCAATAAATAGCCGTTTGATAAAACATAATCGCTTGTATCATCTGTTCGCGCTCGTGTTACTTACAGAGATGGAATTGTCCCCAGAGGCTACGAGATGAAAGGCGAAATGAAAGGCGGCACGCAATTGTGCAGACATGCTTTTTCCATAAGCGGTGATTGCGCAATGTTTCATATCGACCACAGCGCGGTGAAAGGTTTAAAAAAATGAATCTGCTGGCAGAAATTTATTTTAAGCTGAGCAAGGGAAATGAAACCCGTTTTGTTCCCTATTGATTTTCGAAAAGTGTATTTTTATATATTTAAATTACACTCTTAAGGTTTTAAGTTAATGCAAATCTCTGCAAAAATGTGCGACTGCTTACAAAATTAGAAACATGCAATCACATATTTTATTTGATAATTATAAGCCGAAACGTATTGCATCATTGCAAAACCTGTTCATCTTTAAATGGCACTTTAAAGCAAGCATGCATGTAGCAAACATTGTCACATTTTTTAATAGAGAGGACAAAAATGCTACATTATTTGAAGAATATTGGGTTGAAAAGAACAATGAATGTAATGAAAAAAAACTCCGATATTTCATTTAATCTCTGCTGCATTTTATGGGAAGCCCATGCAGGAAACAGGCGGAAGGAGCATAAATTGTTTTTAACTCTTAGCCGTATAAAATAATTATGGAAAGAAAAAAATCTGATGTGTACACCACATGACTTCTTTGTACGAAATATTCAAATATACTTATTTTTTCTTCCATTTTATTTAAACTTATTAAATGGAATTAAATCTACTTCGTCGATAGCGTATAAACCACAATAGAATGAATGCACTCAATAAAATTTACTATATTTGTTTACCATAGCGACACTCTGGAGCTAGGTTCACTTAACAGGGTTACATCGCATTCATTTTATAACTCAGAATGCACAAAAATTATGTAATCGTTGCTACATGTTCTATTTAAATACTGTAATACACCTAAAAAAGATGCATAAAAGAAATTAAAGTTTTCACAGACGATTCAGTATGTCTCATTCAATTAACTCAGTTTTCATTTCGCAACAAGGTAAAAACTCAAAATACCTATATTAAAAATTACGAATTAAATCTTAAACATTTATTTCCTCGAATAAATTCCAGAATAGATTAAGCATGATTTAATTCGCAATAATAAAGGAAGGCGTTATCTTTGTTGTTGCGAGGCTTTAGATTGGCAACAAATTCACTGTACGTTTCAAATGTAAATAAATATGGCTGCAATGGTAATAATAATTAGGCTTAGCCGCACTTGAACAACTTTTAAATTGTTGATAATTCTACAAATATTGCATGCAGATTTACTAAAGGCATAAAAACCTTAACCGGAAGATAAGAACAACATAATTCAATCGTTTTTAAAGAAAAAATGCTCAATTTACAAACATATAAGAATAAAAATAATTTAGCTCACTGAACAAAAAAATGTATATATATATATATATATATATATTTACGTACTTTTGGTGAGGCTGATTGCAACCAAAATAGGAGGTGCTCATCTACGTGTTATATACAAAATCAGTCCTATATACTAAATGTCAACGTTCTGGAATTACTCGTTTTTGAGTTTTGCAAGATATATACGTACGTGCAGACATCATGAAAAAATTCTGTTCTGAATCCATTTTAAATGAGGTTTATAATTCATTTGGAGGAACAGAGTCCTTTATTCTGTCCTTACGTCACGTAAAAACATCGCTAAATTGCATTTGACGGCGTTCAAAATGTATATTTTCTTTGAAATATGGTACCCAGAATTCTTCGCGATTACAATACTTCCCTTACTTTGTACTAGGAAGAATACATGGGATTTCAAATCCTTTATAGATACGCCAAGGCTTTAGAAATAGTTTGCGTTTTTTACTGATCCAATGAATAATATGTCAATACTTATAAGATTCGCTTGCTTTTAATTTTGAATAAACCCTTCACAAGGTAAAAGCTGATCTCCAGTATTGAACAAGATGTAAGGAGTTCGAAGAAAGTGACTTGGAGAGACAATAGAGAAAAGCTGATAATATCTGCATTGTAATTCGCTTACTGATACTGTTTGTACTTTGCTGCTCTGTATAAGCAACAGAATTTGGCCCTCTTAATAACAGGAACTTACGCCCATGAGCGAGAACGTCTATTAAAATTATTAATGCTTAAGAAATCTTATCTGGCGAGAGAATGAAATGAGAATTTTATACTAAAATATTCAGTGATGTTTTATTTTAGTAACTAGACTTTTGTGTAACTTTCTTTTTAAATTTTTCAGTCTTTTTGTTAAAGAATTTTGATATGCAAACCGAAGCTCATATTTAGTTTTCGTAATTTTATTGGCAACAACAGTCATTAAAATATTTTAGGTGAATTTGTATTTTGATGCTTTCCAACAACTGAAATAATCTTTCCAACGAGTTTACAGATTGTAGATGAACTTAAGAATTTAAAAGAGGCCAAAGATTTGGTCTACTTAAATTTGGAATTTTACCGTTCAGAAGTGGAAACTTCATTTCTCCAATCGATTCTGCGTTGTCTTATTTCCTGTATTGCCAGCCCATGCACAAAAAAGTTCTATTTTGAAAAGGATTTGACCACTTATGAGATGATCTGAATGCACGGATAGTTAATATTTCGTATCAAATACAAATTTACATATTTCGTTTACGTTACCTACTTTAAATATGCCACTAAACCGGGATAGTGGTTATTGACTCTGATTTCCATACCGAAGGGACCGGGTTCGGTACATCGGAGAACACATGGATATTTGTAAATGTATAGTGCCTGTGCGGCATAGGGGCACTGAAAATATGCGATAAGCCGAAAGTCTTCTCGAGAAGTTAGAGGTAGAAAAAGATGGCTTGGAGACCTTCGAATCTGTCCCCTCCAGGGTGCTCTTCTTCAAAATTGGGGGTGGAACTGAGCAAAGTCGTACTGTCATATGTATAGGCCCTTGCCAAAGATAGTCGCAATCTTGCATACTTGCTGTGATGAATTTCGTGAGATTTTTCTGCTATCAAAAACCGAGATTTTGTACGGAAACTTGCAGAATAAAGTGTTTATCCTGTTCTCTGCAAAAGAAAGTAATTCATGTTTAAAATTCACGAAGGAGCTACACTTTGACCTTCTCGACATAAACTCTAAATCAATAAAGTTTAAAATTTAAGGAAATAAAAGAAAAGTATAAAATCAAACGATTGAAAAAGTACTTGCTATGTTTATCATTCCATCGTTATGTTTTATTAAAATTATAAAAAGGAAAGAAAATATAACGAGAGGGAGAGGCTTTGATTGTTTGATCATCCTCTCATGGCAAAACACGAGACAATGATCTCACAAAAGTATGTCTTCGTGGAGGACTTTCTGTTGGAAAATAGCTGTATTTTTAATCTGCCCTTTTCTGTTCCAGTGCTTCCGTAAAATTCCTTTGATCAATAAAGTCGAACGCAATGTTATTCGCAAGTAACACAATGTTGTTCTCAAAGTTTTATTGATTTTTCATCCAGAATGACGGAAGATAGTTTTACAACGATTTCAAGTTGATACAGCAGAAAATTCGAGTGGCCATTTAAAGTTTATTCACAGTCTTTTTCTTAAATAGAAATCTATGAAGTGAAACATGTTACACTAGTCAAATGCGTTTTTTAGAGCCTGCCAATCAAATTAATACTCTGGTAAAGTTAAAGGAAAAAATATAACTCAAGCTCTTATAATCCGTAGAAGAAAACGCTGAATGATATTTCTTTAGCCTTTACTCAGAGGATTTTGCTGATCCTCGGACTTTTGAAAGAAAAGATGCTATGACAACTCTTAGAAATATAATGATGCAGCTATTCGCTAATAACACAAAAAGATACAACTACTTTATGATTGTGACTGTAGTAAAACTTTAAAATACTTTTCAACATAAAAGCCAGTTTCGCTAGGAATAATTTAGGAAACGTTGGAAGACACAGCTAATTCAAAATATACGTAAAGCAAAAAATTAACCGCAAACACTGCGTAAAGAATAGAATATCACAAATAAATGTCGAAGAAAATTATATATTAGACAAGAAGACAAAGGACAGACAAAGAATATTTTTTTTTCATAAACAAGAGTGACGAGTATTTTGAAACACAAATACGCTTAGAAACAGAAAGATGAGCTTTGTACTTTGAATAAGAAAGAGGAGATAGAAAGGAAAAGAAACATTATGTGCTTATATAGTGAAAGAAAGTAAACCACTATTAAATTTAAAATTGAGCAAAAAGCCTAGATTGGCATTAGTTCTAAAAACGTCAGTTTTATAGCTCCCATTCTACTGGATCGACTGACGAACTCGCGTTTTTCATGGCTCGAAAGCGCGACTTACAATATGTATTAGACGTATATATAGCATTGTTCTAATATATAAGTATTTTGACACAAAATCGGACTTTTTGTGAAATGACATGCTAAGTTATGCCAAACTGCCAAGTTTTGTAAAAATCGAATGAGTAGGTTTTAAAAAAAATAGCTTTGAAAATTTTAGCTCCTGAATGTTAATTGCACTTGAGATATATTTATTAACATATATTTTTTTATTAAATTTACTTGATTCTTAGTTTGAAATTTCGAAATTTAGGTTCACTCCAAATAGATTTCATTTATTTTTTATGACTTATTTTCAAAATTTGTATATTTAGATAAGTTTTATAAATTTTTAGAAAAACATTTTGGATTTATAAGCTATAAAATTTTTACCACCATCTTAAAGTAGATGTATTTCTAAGCATACGTGCAAAAAATTAGAGTTTTTATTCAAAATTTCCGAAGATATAAGTGAATCTATCTATTGGCGCGTTTTGAAATTTGGCATATTTGTTGAAAGCGATAATAACCTCAAATGTAGTTTAGATACTTTGTTAAAATTATTTGAAAATATGAAGGAACCCTTTTTTCCGCTCTTGTTAGAATGAAAAAAAGGGAAATGAAAACAGGCTGCTATAACTTAAAAAGTTCATTAAGTGAATTCATCTTGGCGCAAATTGAAAAAATAAATGTGCGAACATAAATTTTTGAATTTCTCTTTAAATTTTACGCCAAATTTTACAAAATTTAATATTTAGACATAATTGGAGTCTTAGAATCGAAATATGGAAAACAATTGGCATGTCATTTCCGAAAAAGTCCGATTTTGTGTAAAAATACCTATATTAGAAAAATGCTATATATAAATCTGATATATATCCTAAGTCACACTTTCGAGACATAAAAAACGCAGTTTGAATTTCGTCAATCTGCCAAGTAGAACGGGAGATATACTTACATTTTATTATTTTTTGTATTCTTATTATTTTTCATTTACAAAACATAAAAAAGTTTTCAGACACAAAACTATAGATTCTAACTGCCCTGAAGTTTGGTTTCAATAGCTGCGCTTTTGAACATTTGCCATTGAAGTGTTTAATTCTTAAATTACCTCGTTCAGAAATATTCATGCTGTTTCTTGTTTACCATGGTAAGTTATTTATTTGACTAAAGCTTGCCTACACTGGGTTAAAAAAGGAAAAAAGGTCAATAATGTTCGTCCAGTCACAACTTTAATTGTAGGATATTTCTTTCGGATGAGTTTTAAATTACGAAACTTAGTGTAACCATGCGTTTTGAATAAGACTTTATATAAACAAAGATTTACATCAATAAACAATAATTATCAATTTTAGTAATACATTTTTACAATCAATGGCCTCTTGATTATGACGATCCATTGCTCATGCATCCTCTGCAATCGACCCGCAGTAGACCCTCTAATCATCATAGATCCCTTTTAACATTTAACCGACCCCCCAAGGGTTTTATAACGACTTCATTGGGAACCTCTGCATTAACGCATTATATATGACATTATACGATATCGCATTAGAGTAAGATGTATCGCTCTTATTAATTACACTAAAGGTGCGAAAATGTTATGAAATTATCAGTTAGGTATGTCGCAAATCAAGTGGCTTGGATTATATGCAGATAAATATGCTATTAAAAATAAAGATACAAATTATTAAAATTCGTGGCTCTCTGTTTTTAAATCACGTAGTTTATTAGGCAAGTACTTTATTTCTTTAATTATTAATTGTTATTACTATGTTTTTAACTATAAATGCCATGCGTTAAAAAGGATACAGCTTGTTCAGAAGCTAAAATAACAGCATAGATGTGTGTAAAAGGTAAATGTAGAGGAATGAAGAATAGTTTTAAAGCAGGATATGTAGCAATATAATTTTAAAACAAGACTAATGCATGATGCTCAAAAGAAAAGAAGAGCCATACTGTATAAGGTATTTCTTCCGCCTTCTTGGCATGCCTTCGCGTTGTAAGGATCAGTACACTTGGCGCTTATGGAGAAGTCCGAGGTTCGTGTCCCGGCGAGCGCATTGCACATTTTTCATGTTTGCTGCTTCAAAAATACCTAATGTCTCTACAGTGGCACACGAACTAAAAAAAGGTGGTGGATGATGATTCTTCACTATCAGGATATGGTGACGGGTCCCCTAATCAGCAGCAGCCTTTTGAAAGGGGGAATAGACAAGGTATTTCTCTCACCTTCTTAGCATGCCTTCGTGGTGAAATTGTCAGCACACTCGGCGCGTATTCGAGAGGTTCGAGTTCCGATGAGGGCATAGCTCATTTTTCATGTCTCCTCCTTCAAAATAACGTAATGTGTCTACAACTGGATTAAAAATAAACCTTAAAAAATAAATGATCTAGAAAGGTTTTTATTTTTTATTTATTTATTTATTTATTGCATTGATTTTTGATGATCGCTTATTTGTGGCTCAATTTATCAGTCCAAAGGGGGAAGTTTGCCCAAAAGGACTATTAATTACGTTTTGGCATTTTGCGTTGGTTCGCTATAAATGTCTGTTGACTTTTCAAATTGTTGCCACCAAATATTAGAGTCCTGTATTATATTTAAAGTAATTAAATAATGAAGAATCTGCAGAAATGTATGTATGTTTCTCGCATTGTGGTGAAACAAAGATACCTAGAGCCATCCAATTTTGAATAACGTACGTTTCCATCCGAATATGACCCTCTGGAAGCCTAAATTTGGAATTTGGAATTTGTTTTATTATCTATTTCCTATTTCATAAAGCATTTATGAGTTTTTGATTAAGAAACTCGACAATTTCAGACAGAGCAATGGCAACACTGTACGAAAAAGAACACTTTTATCTCCAGCGTGCCAGACTGTGTATCGGAAATTCTAAAGATATGCCCTTTTAAGTATTTTGCGATATTGCTGTTGAACTGAATTTTAAGTGCGAAGAACATGATATTTAATAAATAAAGGTAAAACACAAAACGTTAAAAACACGCCCCTTTGGTCATAATGTAAAATCTGAAAGCTTTCAGATTTTTATTTTATTTATTTAATTTTCTAATCGTTATTTATTTAACTTTATTTATTAACTTTATTTATTTAATTTTCTCATCTTTATTTGAAAGAAATTTCTTTTCAATTTGATAGGACTATTGGCAGCAAAATTGTTTTAATTTATTTTCCTGTTTTAAATGGTATGGCCTACGAACATAAATCGTATTCATGGGACAAATTCTAATTTTTTTGGAATCCTGAAAGATTCTATCATCTTTCGAATCCTTCATATCAGAATAAAGGGAAAAACAATTTTTATTTGCTATTAATTTTTTTTGATTAAAGCTAAATTTGAAATCTACGTTTAATGACACATAAAATGAAATATGCAGTTTTTAAAATACATTTTTATTTATTGAAATGATACAAAAGAAATTTAAAAACTGAAGTCCATAAATAAAATTCCGTGTTCGAATTTTTTAGTTCTTCCAAAATTTTTAAAATTAAAGCAAGTTTAGAGAAGTATTTTAAGAATTAATATACAAGGTGATTCGCTACCTGACCGACAAACTTGCAGGGTGTGTAGGGGTACAGAGACGACTCAGAACTACATAGGAATGTAGGGTTGCTAAATGCCGTAGTTACGAGCTATGGTGGAAAGAAGCAGAGAAAAAGAACAGAATCAGCAACACACTAATGGGGCAGAAAACCTTTTATTAAAAGATTGTACTACAACAGGTGTTTGAAATTTCGACCCGAAGTCGTCTGGCAGGCGTGAGAGCGACGCTGCATGGAATTCCTAACGTTCTGGAAGATCCCTGGCATGTCATATGTCCTTCCGGCAGCTACAGATATTCGAGCAACGAGATGTTCAACTGAAGAAGTGGACATCTCGTATACCAACCTCTTCATGCGATCCCAATGAAAAGATTCGAGCTCGAATCTTTTTATCGTTTTTCTAAATTCGTTATATTCAGGGATTCAGATATTCTAACAGTAGATGAAATTGTGGAAAATTAAAATAATCTGTGCAGGACAATGGATTTTCTTGGATACGAGAATATTTTATTTAATCCTGAAAGCAAGTACATTTGGCGTTACTAGGCCCATCAATGATTAATAAACATTTCAGACTAATAACACTTATTGAAATTTGTTTAGCATTCCCAGCTGATTAATGAAAATTTCACACGACTCTTCTTTATTGGAAACTGTTCAACAGTTTCCAATTTTCTTTCTTAATCTTCCTAGCTTCTTCTGCTTACTGATAATATTAACGTTCTACGTGTTCGTGGATATGAAGTAATTGATAACACCTCGATGAAGAATCAAAACACAATTGCCAGTATTACACAGGACAGTTCAAAAGGCAGCGTTAGAGTCGTCGAAAGACTACTATAAACACGCTGAAGCAATCAACAACACGGTCTTCATGCTATAAGAGTGAGGACAGCTTGACGGCAAAGCACTAAGAACAGTTCCCGACTCTGACGATCACATTCGAACTAATCTCTGAACTAAAGGCACTACTGTACTACTACTCAACATACTACTCTACTACGCGTACAGACAGGGTATGCATAGCTTTAACCTACCTTCGAGAACATTGTCGAGGAAAACCGCTAAGAATGAGTTCTAGAATATTCTCGCACCGTTTATGGCATATCACCAATTTTGTCACCAAATATCGCCAGACTTGGGGATTTTGTGCCAAATATGTCTACCCTACCTTTCTCTGCCTTTTCTGGCAACTCTAACTCCGCTCTGCCGGGAAGCTATCTCACCGCAGCTGGGCTTTTCGTAAGAACATTTATAAAGTGCTTTCACGATAAGTTGACTTGACTAGATATTTGTTGTTTATTATTTTGCTTAAAAGTTATCATAATTTCTAAGAAGTTTAAATGTTTTATGGTCTCGAAACATTTTTACTGTACATCAGAGTTTAAAATGGATTGTTCACGCTTTTATGATACTTTGCGCTAGACTGAGGTGGGGGTAAATAGTACTTTTTTTCCTTTAAACTAGAAAGAAAAAAAACCAAAACTTTTTGCTTCAGAAAAGCGCAGTTACTGTAATAAATCACATTTTGGTTTGTTTAAATTACTCTAATTCTAGAAGTGTTTTGTTTCGCATAGCAAAGCGGTATATAATTTTAGTTCTATTAAAGCAGGAAACATTTTTCCGCACAGCGAATATATGAAATATCAATGAATTAGTGGATGAAAAAGTTCTTCGAATAAACAGAGTTTCTTTTACTTTTTCCAAAATTTTTATTTGTGTCCTGTGACGAATGGTGATGTTACTGAAATAAAAGAATCTCCTTTTGGACTTATTCCAAAATTTCTAGGCAAATAAAAAAGGAGATTATCAACTAGAACCAGAAAAAATATGCACTTAGAAAAATTAGCGCGATTGAAGAGACGACAGATTTTGTTTCATAAAATGAATTGCCAAGAAGAAATTTAGTTAGTTATACAAATTAGACGTAACGCAGCAATGAGGAGAACTGCAAAGTGAATACTAATAGTTCTTCGAAAACATAAGCATACTTTTGTGCATTTAAATGTGTTCTAAATTCCCTCCCCCCTCCAATAATCTGCCTGAGTAAACTGTTGAAAGTCTGCTTGGGTAGTCTGCTTGAAAAAAAAAATTCAACAAAGATTTCGAGATTAAACACTTGTAAGCGAAAACAGTCCCCAGATAAAATTCATCAGCACTTATTTCCGATTGACACAAACGATATTACGAAATAGTGCCTTGAATCTGGTGATTGCAAAACGTAGGTTAAAGAAGAGATCTAAGACTAGAAATTAATGATATTGTAAAAGCAAAATTTTCTTTTTCCTGCCTTCACTTTCAAACAAATATTTACCTAAAACAGTACATACTTTTACGGGGAACCAGGGTTTAAGAAATAGCATATCAATGCATGGAGAAAAGATTTAAGTATAATAAATATTCTATTTGATTTATCAAGTAAAATTTAGAAGCTATGAACACAGCTAGATATGAAAGTTCCTTAGCAATATTTACGAAAATAAACAATATTTTACCACGCCGCGAGCTTTTCTAGGGTAATAATTTACAAAGGATTGGTTTTACAGATAGAGCAAGCTTGTCTAAAGCAAGAGAGTCAGCATCAGAAATCTGTCAACAGCTGCAACGAGCGCCAAAAATAGAATTTTATTTGCTCTTGGTAAAAATACGAGAACTGCTTCTTGTTTACTGAGATGCATTCATTCAAAAGGGTTAAAACACTTGTTGCAAGTGAGAATAACATGTGACACTCGAGAGCTTCTGGATCGTAAGCACAACAGACGTCACTCGAAAGAGTCTGACGTCATACTTCTGGTGTTCTTTATTTTGCTTTCCGTGAATGATTACATGAATTAAAGCGAGACAGTTCAACACTTTTTTCACCTCGCTGAAATGATTGTGAAAGTGCTAACATTTCACTTAAATTAGTACTAGACGTATAACCGTCTGATTATACAATTGCGCAGTTCGTAGACTAGAATGCGGAAGCAAAAGTGATACTTATATTTTTCCTGGTACTTAAAAAAAAGAGTATTTAAGTACTTTGTTTTTTCTCATACCCAACCTTTATTGATATCCAGATGTTCAGCGTTAAGCAAAGTTTGAATCAAACAGATCATCCCCTCTTTTAATCATATTTAAGGTCTTGTTAAACATTCTCCTTTACGTACGGGGCTGTAAAATAAACTAAAATAAACATTTAAATAATTTGCACGAGTGTCGTCAGGTGTTTCCGTAAGAGTTAAAGCAATGTGGATTCTACCGGTTTAGAAATTAAAGGTACTTCTAATCATAAAAATGACTTAAATAGCGAAATAGTTCATGTTTTCGCATTTTTAAATTAAAATAAATCAGCCTTGGAAAAATTACGAAACCTAACTTTTAATATGCTTCCCAGTCTATATACTTAGGCAAACGTTATAATAACTATAAGAAATAAATTACAGAACGTTAGACCACCATAGAATTAAAACTGGACTGGGACATATCGTTTTTAAATTGCAGGTCGTATTCAGGGACCGTACATAAATTGAAGAGAGAAATGTTTGTACGTGTATACGTAGCTGAAAATAAAATATGAGTTTCGAAAATGGTTTCTGATATTAAAATAGTACGTAACGAGGGCATTCATATGCAGATTTGATGTGAAAATTACTGATCAATGTATTTTTTTAAAAAGAAGATTTTATTCACAGAATGTTATAGAATTAATGCATTAACTTAAGAAGACTTCAGTATCTGTACAGCGTTATTTGCATAAATGTAAAATGAAAATTATTTCCAGTTTGATAAAATTTTTGTATGATTATTATCATATGATTCTAAAGTAATAAACCTTCATGACAATATTAAAGCACAATATTTTTCGCCTTCGAAAATGATAAATTATTTGTGCGAAATTTTGTCGATGCGAGAATCACACTTTTTATAATTAGTAAGAAAGATTCCTGAATAAAACGCATAGGAACCGGGCGACCATAGAAAAAGTTATGTTTCGTAATTTTTATAAAACTGATTTTTATTTTTTTTAACTTAAAAATGCTAATGCATGAAATATTTGCATCAAAATATCTTTTTATCCTGAAATATATGTTCTAGGACTAACATTTGCCAAATTAAAAACTGGTGAGGACTTTGCAGACACGACGTATAAAAAGATAAACATTAGAGATAGGACATTAAAATTCTCTAGTCTCACCATTCTTCAAATGCAAATTATCTCCCAATGTTTCTTGGAAGAGATATTGCGTTTTTACAGTTTTGGGATTAAAAAGACCTCATATAAAGACTACCAGCTTATCTGCAGCTTCATAGACGTTTAACACATTGTTTAACCTCACAATAACGTTTCTCATTCTGAACTCGAATGTAAATTATATCCATCGAACAGGTGTAGTTTGAGATATTTTTGTTTGTCAGGAAAGCATAAAAGAGTTATAAGGTATTTCTCCCACCGTCTTCGCATGCCTTCTTGGTGTAGTGGTCAACACGCTGGGCGCGTCTTTCAGAGGTCCGTGGTTTGAGCCCCGGCAAAGGCATTGCTCATTTTTCCTCTCTCCTGCTTCTAAAAAACCTAATGTCTCTACCGAGTTTCCAGTAAAGTCAGAATCATGTATGACGTATACACGGCTTACCTATCACAACAGAAATAAAGCGGGTGTATAGTGAAACGACGGTGTACATTCGGCTGAGTGTGCTTATACAAACTTGGTTGACAAAACACTTAATTACTGCAGAAAAGTTAACAAAGAAAATAACAAAGATAGACAAAAGGTACTAATATTCGATAATGAATATTGAAACGTGCATGTATTCATGGTATTTCACGTAAGCATGTTTTTTTTTTATGTCTGCTACTTTAAAATAGGTACTTTAAGGTCTTTTCGTCCTTCCTCATTTTTGGTTGTAATGCATGCCGTTATCAGCGCATAGCGCTTAATTTTTTTTCTCCTTATTTGAGACTATAGTCAAAGTTAGCCGTCATTCGTGCGCTTTTTACGAAGCAAAACATGCTAAAGGAAATGAAGTAGGGGAGTTAGGGAAAACGACTATTTGCCGCTGTTGTCGCTACCATGATTACTTTTCTCAGAATCATATTTTGTACTGGCTGAGATCTGTATTCTACCAATCTCGGCTCTGGAGATATAAAAGAACGAGCGAAGTCACCTTTCATCTGTCCAAGAAGCAGCGCGACGAACCAGTTGTCATTAGAAAAGCCAAATAATGCGTGCTTTGTTGAGGATCTGTAGTAGGTTGGCGTAGACTTCTTGGCATGGTTTTATGTACTGCAGAGCTCAGAACGTTTGATTGTATCATGCCTCCCGCGTAATAAGAAGATTGACAGTTGACGGGTAAGACCCCCCATAGTTGCATTCATTTACAGGGTGAATAAAAATCTAGTTAATTAGTTACCATAGTTATAAAGCAAATCAGGGAAGAAAACGAACTACAGTTGCTGAAGATCGGTTTACACTGACACTTACTAGCTCGCCTCTTCAGCCCAAAAGAGACGTAAGTCCCGGATGGGGTATCAGTCTCGAAGCGGCATTTTGCGTTGAATCATTATAAATGGCGTATCACTTTTCAAATTGTTGCTATAAAATATTATCTGTCGCCCTGTATTATATTTAAAGAAATTAAATACGGAAGAATGTGCATGAATGTATGCGTGTTTCTAACATTGTGAAAAAACAACGGTACCTACAGCCTTCAAATTTTGAATAACGCAGTCCTTCACCCAAACATGAGCACCTGGAAGCCCAAATTTTGAATTTCGAATTTGTTTTACTATGTATTTCATATCTTGTAAATCTTTAGCGAATTTTTGATTACAAACTCACGATTCCAAAGCAAACTGTGGCAACACTGTACGAAAAAAAATTTTTATCTCCAGCGGGCGAGACTATCTATCGGAAATTCTAAAGATATGTTGTTTTTAAATATTTTGTGTTTGTGCATTTGAATCGAATTTTATGTAGCCTAAGCGCCAAGAACATGATATTTGATAAATAAAAATGTTAATTATAAAAAGACAAGAAAAAAAAAAGCTTTGTAAAACTATCTGAGTACGAACATTGTAGTACTAAACATTGGTGAACTGAAAAAAGACTGAAATATATATATATATATATATATATATAGGCCAACACTTAACGCTTTGTCGAGAATTCTAAACGAATACTGCTATGATGCTTTTAAATATTTTTTTGTAATTTTTCTGTTAAAAACTGTATACGGCAGAAGGGCGAAGAAAATGATGTTTAATAAAAAAGTTAAGAAGAAGGGAAAAAAGGGGGAGTTAGTAGTAATGCGTGTAACAGCAGACTGGCAGACTGCGAGCTCAGCGAGAGCGTAAAAAACTTTAACAAACCCTTTTGGGCGACCATTAAAATCTGAAACCTCTCAGATTTTTTCCCGCTTTTTGAAGGATGTAACGTTTTTCAGTAATTAAACGCTAACTTTCCCTTTGCAATTGAAAGTTTCTATCTATCACTATTTTATTTCATCTAGATAGTTTCTTTGCTAATTATTCTGAATTTTCTTTTTCACCGTTATGGATGCTGTACTTTTAACGAAGTACGCGTGTCACTTTTTTTCTCAATTACTTCTCTGGCGCTACGACACTCTGCGAAGTTCAAAACTACGCGCTTTGGATAGAGACCTAAGCGGATTTTTCTAAGAACCTTCAAGACTTCAAGAATGTTTTCTTTTTCCCACATAGATACTTTGTTTCTTATCTATTTTCTGAAATTTCATTTCGGGTAGACAACTCAGGAAAAAAATTTTGAAGAATTTCGTTCCCTCCAACTTTGAGATGCATTCCGTTTTCAAAATATAGTACTGTATCACAATTTCCAGCCCAAGATTTTCTTTGAATATTCTCATACTGTAAGATACTTTGAATTCAGGCTTGCAATTTGTTCGTTGACGTGTCGTTTTCTTGCGGTTCTCAGATGCTCAAAGTACATCAACTAAGGTTTGTATTACTGCTTGTTGAAGAAGATATATATCTCAACATAAACAAATGCATTTTCGAATGGAAAGGTATTTATTTTATGTAACTAAGTATTTATTATTTAGATATCACTTCACATTATTTTGTATATTTACACAACATTTAGTTTTTTAAAATTTAAAATGGAGAAAAATATATTTTAACGGCATTTTATGAACTGAAATTTTTATAAACATTTGAGGATTATTTAAAGTGCATAATAAACATACATTTTCTAGTTTGGCTATAAAACTGACAATTTATAACTACAATTATTCGTAACAGTTACATACATTTATGTTATTATAACATGATTTTACTTTTGAGATGTACGTATTCGTCGTCTGATGACATCATTTAATTTATTTATGTTTGATCTTGATGTATATGCACATATATAATAGATAAAAGTATAAATAATATTACAAAACAAAGTGCACTCGTAGTTGAGAAATTAAAAACACAAAAATTTACATTAGTGTACGATTACAGATCCCTTGGGACTAAATCTTTCCAGATACAAAATAAAGTCAAACAAAATTTGCAACGAAGTAAAGCATAAAAAGCATTAGGTATAAAACTGTCACGGCCAGAGGAACACAAATAAGCCACAAGGCTCCCCAGTGACAAAAAAGACACTATCGCGGCATAAGTTTGTACAATTTTTTAGCAAGATTTCAAAACCTATAAATTATGCAAAATCTTTCCTACACATTTTTACATATTATTTTAATATATACTTAATATAGTTATTAGAATAACTAGAAATAAATATTTCCATCAATTCAATACTATGGTAGCATTTTTTGAAAGTTTATAAAGCGTTAATAATGTAAGACATGACAAAATACGATGGCTGCTTTGTGAAGTAATTGGCGACTTCAAAATTAACTATTCTGGATTTGGTGTTCTCCCCTCGCCTAAATTCATCTGTTCTCCCAAATTCGAAATCTTTCTATGTTATATAGCAACTTAAACTTAACCAATCACAGCTTAGAGCACTTTCTGAATCTACTAGGTATAAATACCGCTCACAAACAAGTATGTCATCTTCCTTTCCTAGCCTGTCTTGTCTAAAATGCTACGTCGTGCTTTTAAAAAACCAGTGTATATGAAATTATTGTAATTGCTGAGTGATCAAAAAGTATATTGTCTATGAAGAATGATTCTAATGTGCCTAGAAATAAAGATGGCAATTAGCTGAACTTCGTTTGTGTCAACATCTTCTTCCTACCATTCCACTCAGCCATCTAAGACTGCAAGCTGTTAAAAGTTCCAGTGACGTCTATGCACTTATATATTAATATATTTTATAATCAAGTATTTGAGAGATAATAATTAAAGCACAAATTAAAGGAAGAGAAGGGTTAACAGTCTATCTAAAGTCGAAAGTACACACATCAAAACTGAAGCAATTTTGACAACGTAATGAGAATTAATTTTTGCTGATATCGGCCATTTCCTGGAAGAACTCCGGTCTCAAAACAATTAATATTCGTTATGTCATTTATCATTTTTTGCTTGAACTAGATATTAGCCACAGGACAAAACGATTTTTAACCTCTACTTACTTTGCAAGTCTCGGCTTTTTTGTTTTGCATTAATCGTTTAACTGTAACATGCTTTTATAAGTAAATTATTCATGTATTTCTATTTTATATGTTTTTAGAAATACCAAATTTCTTATAACATTATATATTCCCCACTATCTCAGAACTAATCTGTCAGAGACTTTCTCAGAACTAAATGACATCTTAAAACTAATTGACTATCTCAGAACTAATGGACATAAATATGAATTATCGAATTATTAAGTACAGATTAGTGATTCATCTATACTTCAGCTATAATTTAATTTTGGTACTTTCTCACGTTTAATATGTATGTAGCAGCATCCCTTCTGCGAATGCGAAATACCTATTTTAAGTCCATAAATAGAGTGCGTAATATTTTCGTTCTACGTTTAATATTTTTATTCTGGCGCCGCTGGAATATTTCGAGACAAAAGTATACAATATCTTTTGCACGCATAGCAGGTCATAATCATTTTGACAACAGTGGTAATCGGATTTTGTATTTACGTAAATTTTTTAGTTACTGAATGAACGTTGCCTAGGTGAAAAAAAAAACAGGTGGGATAAACAGTTTGCGAACTCACGCCAATTTGGAATATTTGGAGACCAAAATATCATAGAAACGAAATTCTTTGTATGTCTAGACAAAATCAAGATAAGTGTTATCGTCTCAGTTAAATTTATAATGTGAATTAAGTTCAGTCATAAAAATCTTTTGTGGCACTTTAATAATCGGGCGGAACATACCGACGCCAGAAAAAAGACACCTAAACATTCAAGTTTATAGATAAAGTCGTTTGCTCAGATGCAAGCCCACTTTGAAGAAAATTCAAGGTTTTAATGCTAAAGTTTTAACTTTTAAGAAGTAATGTATCAGCAAGTTAATTTACACATTTTATTAGTTTATTATCTTCAGTCTACATATCTGTAGGCTTACGTTCTTTTAAAAGCTGAATTTTCAGTTTACCTGGAAGCTAAAGAGTTTTTAGCTTTCTAAAATTCCAGCATCTCGATGTCGAGGGACATTGCATTTGTGAGAGTCTTAAAATTTTCACAAATATTTTGATTAAATGGTCTAAGATTTGCGAAATCTAACACAAAAACAGCATATAATTATCTTTTCAAATTGATGTTAAGTGATGAAAAAATAAAACCTCATGAAGTTTCTGAAAAGAATGCATAGTTTGCCTTTAAAATACAAAATCTTATTGCTCACAGGAATAACTTCGAAGGGATCTTCATTTAAAAATCGGCATTTTGGAAAACTACCAAAAGACTATGATTCATTACTTATTTTCAGAGTGAATAAGATCCTTTGCTAATTATTTTTTTTGTAAGTGATACATTCTATAATTTCTTCAAAATACACATTGTTGGCCAATAAAAGTGCTTCGTTATGAAGAAAGCATACAAAAATACGAAATTTACAACGAATGCAGATTATGCTGGGATATGCAAATAATTAGCATTTCACAACATTCGCATATTGCAGGAGAAGTAAGGATGTTTCGAAGTAGTATTAAAAGGCAGACTGAAATGCCTGTTTTTAATTTGATCACGCTGATCTGCTATCGCCCTTTTTCCTTCGTGTTTTGCTACTTGTAAGAAGGAACAACTCCTTCCAATGGCGTCTTCAGTGAAGCTCACTAGAGCATCACTAGTGAGATGTCGTCTTTTTTGAAGAATCTGGCTTCTGTTTATGGCATCAAGATAGCTACACATATGTGTGGAATACCCAAGGGAATGGAAAAGTATGGAATCTTGCATTTGTCTTCAGCCTACGTATCCATCACTAGGACTGATGGTATGGGAGTGCCATTGAGAACACATACTATTTATCTCTAACCCACATATTCGATGTTTTGACCAGCCATCGTTACATTACAGAAGATCTGATGTCAGTCGTTGTACCATATATTTGGAACTTCCTTCGCTCAATATTTCAGCAGAATAGTGCAAGACTGCATGCTGCTCATGCCATTCCGCATTTTCCTATTTAGTAAGTTTAAGAATTCGCCCGTGAGAGAAACGCCTATTATCTGGGCTGCAGATTATCGGTACCGTGCAACTACCGCTTGCGTTGATCGAGGTCCAGTAACTGTTATGAGAATTTGCAATGAGTTGGTTGCATGAGAATACCACAAAGCAATGTGCAGGATCTCGATGGTCCTCACTGTCAGCAACGCTGGGAACGATAGACATATGCATTGCTGTTAGGGATCAGGAAGCCCCATCACATACTGCAGTTGACACAAAGCGCCAACTATCCATGCGTGTGGTGTAACGATATTAACAATGCTATGGAATATCAACAAGACAAGTGGTGCTTCAGTTTTCCTGGAGTTGTTCCTAATTGATGCTACGGCACAGGCATGTGAATCAGCGCCAACAATGGTGCCTTCAGTGAAGCACACTAGCGCATCACTAGTGAGATGTCGTCTTTTCTGAAGAATCTGGCTTCTGTTTATGGCATCAAGATGGCTTCACATATATGTGGAACACCCAAGGGAATGGAATGGTTAGGAATCTTGCATTTTTGTTTGGCCTACAGGTCCATCACTAAAACTGATGGTATGGCAGTGCCACTGAGAACACATACTATTTACCTCTAATCCACATATTCGATGTTTTGACCAGCCATCGTTACATTACAGATTTGATGTCCGTCGCTGTACCATATATTTGGAACTTCCTTCGCTCAATGTTTCAGCAGAACAGTGCAAGACTGCATGTTGCTCATGCTATTCCGCATTTTCTTATTTTCCGGGTACTGGACAACTGGATTGGGTACGGCTTACTCCAAATCTCTCACCAACTCAAAAAGTGTAATCAATTAGACCGACTGCAATACAACACTCGTCATCTACTACAACCGATAAATTCTGCCATAGAATAATAGCCGGATGGAGCGCAATAGCAGTAACTACCATTCAAAGTCTGCTTCACTCCATTCTCAGCCGTATAACTATTGCTATATTTGGAAACTCGACGTACACTGCGAAAAAGGGGACTAAAACTTGACTTAAAATATGTATTAGATTTATATATAGCATTGTTCTAACATAGGTATTTTGACACAAAATCAGACTTTTTCTGAATCACATGCCAATTGTTTTTTCATATTTCGTTCTTACGACTCAAATTATGTCAAACTGCAAAGTTTTGTAAAAATCGCAAGAGAAGTTTTTAACAAATTAGCTCTCAAGCTTTTAGCTTCTCGACGTTAATTGAATTTGATGTATATTTATTAATATCGCTTTCTTTTTATTAAACATATTTGATTCGTCCTTTCACATTTCGATATTCAGGTTCATTCCAATTAAAATCCGCCTATTTTTAACGATTTATTTCTAAAATTTGTATCTTTAAATAATATTTATAATTTTTCGAAAAACATTTTGAATTATAACCTATAAAATCTTTGCCGTCATCTTAAAGAGATGTATTTCTAAGTATACCTGCAAATAATTAGAGTTTTTACTCAAAATTTCCTAAGATATACGTGAATTTGCATACTGGCGAGTTTTGAAATATGTCATATATATTATAAGCGATAATAACGAAAATGTAATTTACACACTTATTTAAAATTATTTGCAGGTATAATTGATGTTTTTATTCCCGCTGTTGGACATTGGAAAACAGGAAAGGAAAATAGTTTGAAATAAATTAAGAAGTTCGTCAGGTGAATTACTCTTGGCGCAATCTGAAAACAAAATGTACCAAGAGAAATTTTTAAATTGCTTTGTAAATTTCTCACCAAAATTTATAAAATTTAACATCCAGGCATAATTGGAGTTGTAGAATAGAAATATGGAAAAAAATTGGCATCCCGTTTCAGAAAAAGTCCAATTTTGGGTCAAAATACCTATGTTAGAACAATGCTATATATAAATATAATATATATCTTAAGTCGTCGCACTTTCGAGACATGGAAAACGAAATTTGAATTTCTTCAATCGACCCAGTAGAACGGGAGATACAGAACTGTCCCTTTGCCCCGCAGTGTACCTGTCTCCACATATTCTCACCTTTAAAACTGCCAGAAATTTTAATACTTTCATCCTTCTACTGCAATTCCTTTGTAAAATAAATATGGTTTGCTACCTATTTTTTCATGGTATAGGAAATTTAATTGTCAGAAAGTCATATTCAGAAAAATATATCAATTTCTATAACTTATGTCATATTCAGAAAAATATATCAATTTCTATAACTTATGTCATATTCAGAAAAACATATCAATTTCTAAAACAAAAGTCTTATTCAGAAAATATATCAATTTCTATAACGCGTTCACCATGCTTTGTATCTAGAATATCAAATCTAACATAATTTGCACTCTAGTTACCTATGAAAGTTAACATAACTTTCACGAATTTATTAATTCAAGTACGCTGGTGTTTCAGTAAGCTGCGTTCAGATTAAAGTAAACCAGTTACGGTTAAGTCAGAAAACTTTACTATCATTTCATACTTCAGAAAGCTGCAAAGGAAGCATCACATGCCTTGTAAAGACATTAGTTTATTTCGATGCTGGAGACGTGAAAAAAGAGCAATGCCCTAGCCCGGACTCGAACCGCGGACCTTTCGAATACGAGCCGAGTGTGCTGACCACTACACCACGAAGGAATGCTAAGAAGGCGGGAGAAATACCTTACAGCCTCAATTCGAATGTGATGCTGACTTGCCCTTTACGAAAAGGCTGAAAAAGCGCATTTTATTCTTAGAATTTCGAAGTAATTATTTAGAAAATTACTAGCAGTATGCAGACTGAGCTTGACAAGCACATGAATATGTGAACTTTTTCAAACAGAAGAAACTCTGTAAAAAGAATTCTAGAAGTAGAAGTAATCACGTAAGCTGTTTTCATGATTTTCACTTTTAAGGGTTAGTTTTCGGTAAGCACATAATGCATTATTCGGTTCAGAATGTCAGTTTTATTCCCTGTTGCTTATGCCTGCCATTATTAATTCTTCAGCTTCGTTGTAAAAAATGAAAAAGGTCTTCTTTTTTGAGTTAGTGACAAATAAGAGGAAACATGCACCATATGTGTGAGAACACATAGGTGTCAAAAATATAATCCATATCTAAAGGAAATATAAATTGTATTTTTTGTCGCGTACAAGCAGCTAAACATATGTTAAGCAATGATATAAATCTGTTGCATAACGTAATCCTAAAAACGACGCTAAATGTTATGTTTTTTTGCAACTGCGTTGCAAAATATCTTTCCCTCATATTCTTGCCCAGTGGTTTCACCCTCGAGGCTCGCATGCGGCCCCATAGAAATTTTATCTGGCCCGCTTAGACAATTCAATTACGAATTTGTTGCAATACAGAGTTACAAAGATTTCAAGATTTTAATTATTTGAAGTTCGATTCACATTATTTCCATTATCATTAAAAACTAACGTAAACAACGCATTAGAAAATTTGTAAGGTTTATCCTAAGTTTATAACTGTTATTTTTAAGTTAAAGCTCCTTTTCTATCTCTCCTGATTCTAGCTTATAACTCCTTACCAGAATGAGTTTTTAGAATCGCGTTAAACGCAAATGAGTAGTAGATAGTATTTAAATCGAAGTTAGACTGTGAGAGAAAGAATTAGAATTTCTGAATAGCGCGCGTCTGCCTTTTGGCTACGTCTCTCTAAGCTGTTACTACGCTCGTCCGTATTACGTACCCTTGATTGCTTCGTTAACTAATTTAGTATTACGGGCCAACTAGTTTAGAATTGTGTTAGCTTAGGCTAAATCTATTAACTTATTCATTACTTAAGTACTGTTAGTACTTATTTCTTACACTTTCGAGTTGAAGCCCAAGTGGAGGCTTTGTTGTACGCTCTGAGAAAGGGTCCATCTGTGAATCTTATTTATTTTGATCAATAAAGGGTAATTAACCCTTTTTGAGTTTACGTCTCTGTTTCGGAACTTAAGCGATTATTCGCTTAGCTATTCACGAAGAATAATCGCTTTGTTTGCGAACACATTTATATGAAAACATCTTTTTTTTACAGCTGAAAATTAATAAGAAAAGTACTAGACTGACTGATGAGTATCTGTAATACGTGATGAAGATAATTTCTTCTAATTTCTCTCCAAAGCTAGAAATTTTACAGAAACACCATCCAATCCCAAGCTGCATTAAGAAACAAAAGCTTATAATTATTTACATAAAAAATCTATGTATTTTTAGTTAAGCATCGAACAAAAATTTAATAAATAACAGACAGAGACTAAGCTGTCATTATCTATTCTCAAATTTTGTTCCACGTGGAAAATGTTTGCTGAAAAGTTAATAAAGTATTCATAATACCCTTCAGTTTAAATTAAAGTATTTACTGAGTAATTAAAGTAATTAAATATGTTAGAACTATTTTAAATAAATGTAAGTCTAAAAATTTAATATTTAGTTGTCAACATATTTAAATTACCAAGCGTTACCAACAAAAGTGCCTTGCAGTTATCACATTTTGGATTTCAAATAAAAGTAAAAATAAATTTGAATTCGTTTCCTTAGTGATATTATTATTGTTAGCCCAAAGAGTATTAGCATAGAAGGGCTATTAATTTCGTTTTGGCATTTTACGTTGTTTCACTATAAATGTCGGTTCACTAAAAATGTCGGAGGCTTTTGCTGAAATGCAAATGTAAACCAATCATTTGACAACTTTAAACGACAAAAGCTTCGAGCTATTCTTTTACCATAACTTTGATTCTAGAGAGAATGCTTTACATGGTGTGTATTTTAACACGTTTGTAAAAAATCTGATACGGAGAACACATGATTTGTACGGAATATTAAATTATACGCAATTTTTTACTGCATTTAATTTAAATTTATTTCCTCGAATTTCATTAGAGATAGATCTTGCCATTCAATTAACTCAGTTCTCACTTCGTAGTACGGCAAAAATGCATAAAACCTCAAAATATCTTCATTAAAAATCGAAAAATATAGAAAAACATAAAACAGTAAATACAGTTAAAACAATTAAAAAAATTACAATTAAAATCAGAGCTTTTGTGCAAAAGCAAGCAATTCGTCCAGCAGGCAAAGATGCAGATTTTTCGGCGCACAAAACTGCTTACTTTTGGTCCCACTCGGCAAAAAGACACTGAAGGTGCAAAAAGAATCAATTCACTATTCTGCTAAATTTCCAATGTTAACAAATATAGCTGCTTTTGTGAAAGAACTTAGGCTTAGCCGCACTTAACAACTTTTAAATCGTTGATAATTCTACAAATATTGCATGCAGATTAACTAAAGGCTAAGAACATCATAATTCAATCATTTTTAAAGAAAAAAAAAGATGCACAGTTTATCAATATACAATAATAAAAACAATATATAAGAATAAAAAAAACTGAGCTCACTGAGCCGAGTAACAGAGTGGTTATATATATAATTTTAGTGGGCCCGATTGCAACCAAAAAGGGAGGTGCACAACTACATGTTATAACAGTCCTATATACAAAATTTCAACATTCTGAGGCAACTCATTTTTGAGTTATGCGAGATGCATGCAAACATATGTATGCACACTGTCTTTACGTACAGATGTCACTCAAAAACATCGCTAAATTGCATGCGATAGCGATCAAAATTGGATATTTTCGTTGAAATATGATACCCGGAATTATTCGTGATTACAATTCTTCCTTTACTTCGTACAAGGCAGCAAAAATCCAATTTAGTACCAAATCAAAAGTCACATCTTTAAGAATTACTTCTTTTTCCCTAAAATAAAATCTTACATTAAAAGTCACAGTTTTAAAAACATCGCCAGGAAAACATAATAAGAGTATCAAAATGTATTTCAAGTAAATCGCTTCCGTAAAAGCGTTCCATGCCTTTAATAAATAGACCAAGACATAAACAACATTGGAAGGAATATACATAAAAGGCTGAAAGGCTGAATGGTATTTAAATTGTTTCTTCAGATACAGTATTTCTGTCTCAAAATTTTATAAGGGTTTTGTAGACATTAAAAAAATGCTCACAAAAGTTATAATTTTATTTTAGGTCTTTATGAATCATACCAATTAAGCATTTTTTGAAAATTCCTGTTCATCTTTCACATAATTTTTCGCGTAACTTTTAATTAGCAAGTTGAAAGCATAACAGAGCAAGAAAGTGATACACTAATACAAAATCCATAGAGAATGGGAAAAACTTTAAAAATACCACCATCCGTTATACAAATCAGATCTTAACAAAAGGCTTAATTAGAGATAAATCTCATTCAATCTCATCTCTGTGGTACTCTCAAGATAATTATTTTTAACAAAGAGCTCTAGCGTGGATATTTTGCGTCAGAGAAACAAGTTTTATTCGCGTGACAACTTGACCTTTGTCGCGAGGTGCTCACAGCTGAAGACACACAAACCAGGCTCTGGTATCAATTATGAAAATTTAGAAAGCTCCATAGCGGATGATTTCCCAGATGGATTGTCTCTTGCCCTGAAGGTTTGGTACGAGATTAATAAGTCACCCCTAAGCGGCAATGATTAGACTACTGCGCTTTGCTAGTCGAAACGTGCATAGTTGATTGGTTTAGAATATATCTAAAGCAAATACCCACTACAATTATTAAACATAAAGGAAAGTTCTAATTTTTTTTGCTGTAGATCGAAAAACATTAAAAAACGAGGAAGCATGTTATGTTAAAGACTTTTCTTTGTTGTATTTTTACTAAGCAGTATTTTACTTAGCAATGTGTTTGCAGCAAGCACAAATGCATTATTTCTCATAGAACCTTTTTAAAATTGTATGAATGACTATGCTAAAGAGAATGTTCATATATATATGTATTAAATACTATTACTTATTTATTCTCTACTCGGTTTAATTTAGTTAATGATAGAGAAGCAATCGAAAGTCATCTGAGATGGAATTCTGATTCATGAAGGATTATTTATAGGGGAAAATGTCTAGTATTTGCATTATACATTGGGAGTACCTTTAAAGCCTCGTATAGCCAGGTTTTCGCATCGCAGAAAAATGCACCCAAGTGAAAAAAAAAAAAAGAAAAGAAAATCTTAAAGGTTCTAAATTTTAAATTACATCCAAAGGGGCGATTTTCTAACATTTTGTATGCTACCTTTATTTATTAAATATAATGTTCTATAATGTAAACCATAAAATTCAGTTCAAAATAATCTTAAATTGAGCATATCTTTAGAATTTCCGATACACAGTCTCATGCGCTAGAGATATAAACATTCTTTTTGTACAACGCTGCCATTGCTCGCTTTAAATTCTTAAGTTTGTTAATTAAAAATTCGTTAAAGTTTTACAAAATAGGAAATCGTTAATAAAACAAATTCCAAATTTCAAATTTGGGTTTTCAGATGCCCACATTCGGATGGAGATGTACGTTATTCAAAATTGGATGGCTCTAGGTACCGTTGTTTTATCACAATGCGAGAAACATACATACGTTTGCGCAGATTCTTCATTATTTAATTTCTTTAAATAAAATACAGGGAGATAATATTTGGTGGCAACAATTTCAAAAGTGATTCGCCGTTTATAGTGAATCGACGCAAAATGCCAAAACGAAATTAATAGCCCTTCTCTTACCTAGCGCTCCTTTGGTCTGAAAAAAAAAAAAAGACAAAATGTTAGTATTCCTCAGTATTTACCCCATTCAGGCGGTTATTTCCTTTTACAAAATTTTCTATTGTAACTACTGCTATGTGAATAATTTTTTCTGTTGTGTTTGTAACATTTAAACCTTTTCTTTTAGACTTTTTTCTTTTCATTTTTATTCATGCAAAATTTGAAACCTTGTAGGCTTAAAATCAAATCTGGAAAAAACTAGATTATTTCTTTATTGCTGTGTTATCTCACAGATAAAAGTACTGTTTTTAAGATAATCTTTTCCTTAAATGTTTGCTTGAGGTTTAATAATGGAGGATTACAAGTACCTTGTCAGCGACTTTTATGTTTTTAATAATATGTCTTGAACTATAAATAGTTTCATTCAGTTATTCTTCCTAAAAATACAAAAATATTGAATTATAACATACATTTTTGCTTCCAAAAAATCTTTTTTACTTTTTTTTTTATTTCTAAAGGATTTAGTGAGGGACGAATTGGTCTAAGGACAGTTCGAGAACTTTCTACAGGCGCCAGTGCTTTTGAAGTTGCTTTTCACCTGATATCGATGGTTTAAAAAAGATAAATATTAATCATAATTGTAGAATTAATGCATCAAAAAACCATAAAGTCATAGAAAGAAAATAATTTAATGTTTCTCTAAAATATACAAATATAAAATAATGGGAACCGCGTTAAATTCGACAATTCAACCCAATCGTCGTTAGCTTGCCGCAAATTCATAATTGTTTAATCTCATGCTTTAAGCCATTGCATAATAACAATGCAAACGATTCAATAAAATGTTATTAAGATGTAAATACTTTTATACAAGTTGGCAATTGTTCACCAAGAATAAGAGCTTCACATATGTGTATCGGCAGCTCTTGATAAGGTTTGTTTCCTTCATGATGCCGAACCGCATAGGAATACTGTCACATTTCAGCCTTTATATCACAGCACCCTTGTGTCTTGAGCAGCGACTGACAACTTGAAAAGAAAGAACTCAAAGATTTCAAAGCAAGTAATGGCAACGTTGTATCTCCTGCGCGTGAGACTGTGTACGGAATGTCTTAAAGATATGATCCGTTTAAAATTATTTTGCGATATTGCTCTTGAACTGAATTTTATTGTTTAAGTACAAAGAACATGATATTTAATAAATAAAGGGAAAGTTACAAAATGTTGAAAAAACGCCCGTTTGGACGTAATTTAAAATCTGAAACCTTTCAGATTTTTCTTTTTTTAAATAATTTATTTAATATTTCCCCCAGAATCAAATTAAGCTGTTTCCAATGCATAATAATTTTCATCATTTCCATAACTGTCTTAAAGATTTCGGCTTTGTTTACATGCACTCAAAATTTCTTTGAATGGTTTTAATCAAGTCTGTTTTTTATTGCGTGAAAACATATTTAAATGTAATAAAAAATACGTATGAAAAGTTTTTTTGCAGAAGGAAATTAACTTAAGTATAAATTTCGGAATTAGGTAATAACTTAATTCAACTTAATTGCGAAATTATATTTAGATTGTATTTTCCTCTTCCACATGACCATAACGCGTAAATAAGGCATATTTAAATATAGTGTTTAAAGAATTTTTGATATGATTTCTCACCTTATTTGAGACTGTAGTTTTGCTCCTTCAGCCTTCATTCATTCGCGTTTCACGAAGATAAACACTCTATACGAAATGGAAGTAGGAACAAAACTATTCGCGAATTCGACCATCTGCCGCAGCTGTCCTTACCATGGTTATGAGGCATGCCGGGTGGAGAAAAATGATTTTGAAGTGCCTGTTATAGAGTAACAGACTACAGTTGTAGCTGAATGTGCATTTACACCATAATAGTGTATAGTGGGAAATGCGATAACTTAGAATTTAAGTCTATTTCGTGTTTGTATACTCATAAACAAAACAAAACAAAAAAAATCGAAGAGTTTGTTTTTCATGCCATTATCTTCATTATCTGATTTCAATCTCTGAAAGTTTTGAATTCTTTTGAATGGTGGAATCGTACTGAAGTTTTAGTTGATCTAACAAAACAAAATGAAAGTTAAACTAAGCATTCCTTTATTTCTTGAAAACGAAAAGGAAAACGTCATTTAAACTTTGTTTATTATCCTAGCCGACTATATCTTTGCATGCCCCTTTTCTGTAATTTTTATGTTTAGGAGAAATGAGAGTAAAAAGCTTTTAGGATAAATTCGCGTTTCATTTTAGCATTTATGTTTCGACAAATATGTACACTTCATCTTTTAAGAGAGATTTTCGTGCATGGCAAAAACAGTAATTCACATAAGAGCAAGTGTCAACAATCCTAAAAACCGAAAGCGAAACAAAAATTGCACTAATCAGAGAAGCTTGAAAATCTAGACGCTGATCAATTTTCGCTTCTCATTTCATCATTATTTTGTTCTTTCGACATCATGACTTAGTTCAGAGAAACATTCTTTTCTTATTTTTTTAGCATTTCATTTTCTTTCATCAGTTGGCAACTGTTTTAAATCCAGTTAAGTTTATGAAAATTAAACAGTATCTGTTTTACTTCCGATGAAAGTAAGTGAAAGTAATCCATTTAAGAGTGATTGACAAACACGACATGTGTGAATATTATTTCGACATACTTTGACAAAGAATAAAAAACTCTAGAGGCTTTTATGGAACAAATATCATATTCTATAATAAATATTAGACTATTAAACTATTTTCGAAGCTTTTTTACATTTATTCCTTGAATTTACTTTATATTGTTGCGTGCGTACGGGTTCGTTATGGATTGAATGCACAAGTCGTAAAAAGTTAACAAAAATTTATTCTTTCCACAAGAAATAAATCAAAATACCGAAATATTTCTTCAGAGATATTCGCACAATATCACAATATCTGAAATATTTAGCAAAAACTCAGTTCAAAACAGATAAACTAATCAATTCTATATCACAGCGAAATCGCTACAGCATTAAGTAAACAAACAGCAGTGTGCTTTTTACAGCTACAGCTACAACTGCAACAACAACTGAGATGAGGTGTTTCAATTCGGCTTTTATATGCTTTTAAATTATCAGTAGAACAATCTCGATTTTTCTGGATAGCAACAGTAATTACGAGGTATTTATTTACTAAATATTAAATGCACTCGCTCTTTTATTTTTATTTGCTTTTTTTTCGACGTAGCTTTCTTTTCAAAAATCGTCTGCGTTGCACGGGAAATATAAAGCAATTTTAATTATAGTTCTAAATAAATATGAAATCCGTAACAATATTTTAACACATGAAAGCAAATATTTGGATAAAAAAGCAGAAAAACATGTATTTTCAAGCTTTGTTAAATATTTTGAGCTCCAAAAGTTTCTTCAAAGATGTGGCAAGAGATTGTGTGCATAGTTATATGTGCAAATGATATGCGTCAATACTAAATTTAATAATGTAATTGTTTAGACATTTACAATCACAAAACGACAATAACTAGAAAGGTAGTGTGGTAATTAAAATTCATTTGTTATTGTTGTTGTTTTACCTCCATCTTCGGCTTTAACCAGATAGACAGACTTTATAGGTGGGTCCATTTAAGCCAGCCGAAAGTTTCACAGATTTAAACACTAATGGTAATAATACAGCTTTGTCTAGTTCTCCTAAAATTTAGTAGAAAAAATCCAGCGAATTGAATTCAAGACTTTTTCCAAATTAAGAACTTCACAGGAAGGATTTATGTAACCCCAACTTCCATGATATACTGCATTCACAAGCCACTAAGCCTTACTCTATGTTCGAATTCACATATACGTAACCAGCTTTCATACTAAAACCATATTAAAGAACTTATTTAACTTGTTCCTTTATTAACTTCATTTTAACCTACTTTCATTATTTCTAAACATCTGAGTTTTGGCTTTTCTTTTATAAAATATAAAGCACTGCATGAGATAATCTCTTCGTCGCAGACATATTAAATTCTTTACGAGAATATGCACTTCGATAATACCCATGAATAACTCATATTCGCAAGTTCTTCGATATTAACAAATTAATTATTTTCATTTTAGAAACGGTTAAGCTACATAATTAATCTTTGTAAACTTTTTATTCTCCTTTTAAAAATTCTTATTCGTTGTTATTGGTTCTCACTCTAAAATAATTCATTTTCTTAATTCTTCGGCCTATAAGCGGAGTTAAAAAACTAAAAAGAAAGAAATCCACTCATGTAATGAATCGTGACTTTGTAGTAAAAATATCCGCTTTAAGAAGACAGGAACACTTAATCAATAAAATAGAGAAACGTTTAAATGTAAAGCAGTTTAATTTCATGCGCTACTGGGAATTTTTTATTCAGTTGGATTAATGCCAGTTCTTTTTTATTCTAAAAGGAAAAGGAAGAGCAATGAAAGACGTAAGTGCATTTTTTAAAAAATTACGGACGAATTTTGAGTTACAGCTATTAGACAAAACTGAATACAATTATGTGTGGAATAAAACCGTGACTAGAAACATTTTCTAGGTGAGAAATAAAATGTTGTGTAAAAAAGTAGTTAATTTTTTTCATTTTTTAGGTATCGTATTCTTGAAAATTTGATTTGATTCTTCTCTTTGAAAAATTTAATTTGCATACGATACGCATTTATTTTCTATGGCATCGATTTAACATGTTTTCACATCATTTCACTTCAGATCTCTAGGATACTGATAAGCTATCGTTTATATTACTGAAGAGCTTTGACTGTTACAACCATGATGGAAACATTAAAATTTAATTGTACTTGTGACAGACACGACAAAATATTTTAAAATTACTATTCTATTTAAAGAAACAGAAAAGAAAATTGCAGATGTGTTTTAATGCATTTAAAGGGAGAAAATAGATTAAGATTTTCTATAAATCCTTGTTATCAATAGTTTTAAAGTTTGATTTTTTAAAATTTTCTGCACTTTAATGATGAGATCCTGACAAATATTTAATATATCTCAAATGTGTAGGATTATCAAGTTTTTTTAAAATCCAGATATATTTAAAGAAAAAAAATCGGGTTTCTGGCATGATGGAAAATCATAAAAATGATAGACCATAATCATTCACTATTAATCATAATCATTTACTTTTCTTACCTTATAGCACTCCTTAATTTCTTAACTTAATGTCAAAGCACTTCGAACAAATTGCTTAATATTAACTATGTTTAAAAATTATGTATAAAAAATTTTAATTTAGTTACATTTTCCAAAATTAATTTTGGTCTATATATATCCAAGTAAAAGAGTGTCAAATTTTATGTTCCAGGAAGACGAATTGTGTGTACATGAAGAAGGCGTAAAAGATTCTTAAATTTTTTCACCATTCACAAAAGTTTAACTTCTTCACAGTTATTGATATTAGTTCCAATAAAGTTATTCCCAACACTTTCAAAATTCTGACATTTTATTTTTTTTATGTTTCATTATTACTTTTCTGCATTCGTTTTCTCTTTGTTTAGTAAATTGTTTTTTCTATAAATTTAATAATTGCTCTTCCCATCGTTGCAAAACGTTTTTGATTTTGAAGTAGCAGTGCCTATGTCACATCACCTTGGAAAGCGATAAGTCCCCCTCAAAGAAAAAAAATCTGTTCAAATTCATATTCTTGCCTATTTTTAAATTCTACATTGGCGTGCTTGCATTCCAATTGCATATAATTATGTATTGACTAGAAATAATATTTACTTCTATTTCTCGTGACAGTACTGAAAATAAAAGACGCACAGAATAATAATGCTCAAATTCATCCTCAGATTCCGTGCATGAACTCATTCATTGATTCATTTGCACTTTGGCAGCTGAGGCTGATGGTTCCGAAAAACCATCGAAACTAGTCCTGTGAAAATTTTGCAAATATAACGCCGATTTCTGTTTTTTGACTCCTAAATTAGTTTGTAATTTATTATTTCGCGAACTTCAATGATTACTAAATTTGTCTATATCTGAATATTTTTAACGTAAAATTGGCTTTCCACAATTTCTGAATATACTTAGGATGCGAAGCCGAAGTTCAGTTCCTTTTATGATTTGTCTCATATTTGTTGTTGCCATATGATTGGAAAAAATATAAAGCTTCACCTCTAAACAACCGATCGGTATAGTTTTAAATTCTCCAAAGCTAATAAAGAGTTTATTCGAAAATACTGTAGCACTGAAATTACCCCACTTAGGTTCACTGTAAGCATTGCAGTAATAGTATTGTGATGTGTATGAAAGAGAAGATATTTTTTATTTGGCAATCATTAATTTGCGTTACAAAATTCTTTCAGTCATTAATTTCCCAGAAACAATTTTTTTAGCTTTGTTTGCTGTGCTAATTAGCAACGAAATATCGTAATCTGAATAGTAAATTTTAAAAAGAAATTCTTACGGTATCGATTACGGTCTTTTCCAATATCTTCATCAATGACACTTAAATTACTGGATGGAACTGTTCAAATATTCTCAATGGAAATGTTTCATTTAAGCTGATTCTACTATTAATGAGAAGCAATCTCAAAAATCTGTAACATCTGAGCTTTTATTAGCGTAACTCGCAAATTCATTTTCTGAAAAATAAGTTCTAAGAATGGTCGTTAAAATATAGTTCTATGGATTTGGTAGAAATGCATCTATCCATAGAACACATCCATAGATCAAGTGCTCAAGAACTCATAACGTAAATACATAAGTGTATCATGCATTATTCACTCTATGAATATTTAAAAAGCTGATTCGGAAACTTTTGTTGGGAAGATTTAAACATTTCAGTCGTGTAATTGGCTCTTACATAACAAGTAGAAGAATGCTTCATAAACCAACTTTCCCGAAAATTTCGAAAGATTCCTGGCACTGTTAATGAGCAACGAAGGGAATAAGGGGCATTCATCGTTAAAGGTGTGAGGCGAAGGAACACATGCTCATGTTTCATTAATGAGTAAGGTGTACGTCGTGAGGAATTCGCTTCCCAAATGATCGAGCTCTGAGGTCACCTGGGGACTATTTTATTGCGCACATTGAACCATTTTACCTTCAGGTTCAAGGCTTTTAACGCTGATGAGTTATGTATCGGGGAAAACATCGTCACCGAGGTATGTTCGGTTGGGAATTTGAAATTGTGTTTGTTGGTATGGAATTAATGATGAAATATGGAATACCTGCACTCATTTACTGTTTGACTATGGTGCGTAAATTATGAAAAATATTTAATTAGTTTCTTTAAGTGATGTGTTTACATGATAAATTTGATACTTTCTTTTCTAACGAAGACAGTATTCATTCTTTCTTTTATTAATAACAATTAAATTTTAATAATACTAATTATTGATAAATTCATGCGACTCATGTTGTTCTTTATTTTGATTGCATTAAATGTTGCAGTCCGTATCACACAGTTGCATCTGATTGGTTGAAATAAATTATCAAATTTCTGACTCAAATAAATCACATTTTAAAGTAGCACCAAAGGGATTGAAAACCGTTTGCTGACACGTATATATCTATGTAAGATATAAAATATATATTAAAAAAATTGAAAGCTTTCAGATTTTATATTACACTCAAAAGGGCGTTTTTTTACATTTTGTGTGTTACCTTTATTTATTAAATGTAAAGTACTTATTTATTAAATATAAAGTACCTTTATTTATTAAATACTTCGCACTATTAAACCACATTAAATTCAATTCAACAGCAATATCACAAAATACTTAAAAACAGCAAAACGGCATATTTTAGAATTTACAATACACAGTCTCTCCCGCTGGAGATAAAAATGTTTTCTACCGTACAGTGTTGCCATTGCTCGCTTTGAAATCGTTGAGTTTGTCAAAAAATAGTTAAAGTTTTACAAAATTTGAAATAGATAATAAATAAATTCGAAGTTCAAAATTCGGGCCTTCAAAGTGCCCATGTTCGGTTGCAGGGCTACATTATTCAAAACTGGATGGCTCTATGTACCGTTGCTTTTTCACAATGCAAGAAACATTCATGCATTCACACAGATCCTTCATTATTCAGTTTCTTTAAATATAATACATGGCGATAACATTTGGTGGCAAGAAAGTTTTAAAAGTGAATCAATGTAGAAAGAGAAACGACGCAAAATGCCATTTTGGATTAATAGCCCTTTAGGTCTAACTCCCATCGCATTCGTCTTTGATCGTTACCAAAATGGCCACTTTGTCCTTTGATCCATGAAATTTCAATTTTGTAGTTTGAATTTTGGCAAGAAGGAAATTTATGTCGGAAATTAATGGAGAGAATAAGGGATTCTTAATAGCTAAAATAGCAGCTTGGGAGTCATATTTTATGGTGAATCTTTGAGATTTTTGAAAATGGCTATTTCAATCGCTACTTTTATAGCTGACAATTCCGTTAAGAACGCACTATTATTATTGTGGAGATGACTTTTCCATTTGATGATGTTTGAGGGGGCAGATTTCTTTTCATAGCTGGTTGACAGAAAGGTTTGGTTGCTAATAATAAAGGTAAAAACGAAAAAGGGAAAAAAAAAAGATTGGCAGGAATCAGTGCTCTTATACAGAGACTGTTCGCACATTTTTTAGACGATTTTGGTAAGCGGTAATAAAAACTCGTTTGCTGCAAAAGAAGTAATTGCAATTGTACTATGTTTTTAAAAGTCAAAATTATCGTCTATGGCTTGAAAGTTTTGTTTTTATTCAACATGGCGAATTTAACAAAGCAGTGGCTACATTTACGCTCTTTCCGAAGAGAAATATGCATACTCCGTTATCCAAAAACGATGTGAGTGTCATGGATTTGTGATATCTAAAGCGTCGATAGGTAATATCATCAACAAGAAAGGATGAAAACGTCAAATTGGAGCCTCAAGTGGGACAAAAATTCCAAACAAGTATCCAAGAAAAAAACGGACATCTTAGGCTATTGCAAAGGTACGTTGTTTAATGTTAAAAGAAAATACCCTTAGTCAAAGGACAGTTGCAAAATCATTAAAATGCTCGGTGTCCACTGTAAAAAAATGATAAACGTTGATTTAAATCTTAAGAAAGCGAAAAAACGCAATGTGCATCGTCTTCTTCCAAAGCATATCGCTCTACGCAGGACACGCTGCAGAATTCTATATGAGAAACACTGATCCAAAGAAAAATGGAAAACAATTGTCACAATAGATGAAGCATGGGTGTATTTAAATGATTGTAACAAAAGAAGAACCATTTATTATCATAAAAGGGGAGAAAAAATTAAGTACATGGTTCAAAGAATCGAAAGAAAGTTTTTCTAAGGGATTCATGATTGTTGCTGGTTTTTCTTATAATGGCAAGGTAAAAATAAAGAGAGTGCAAAAAATGTCATAATTAACTCCAGATACTATCAGGAACATATTTTATCGCCAATTTTTCTGAATGAAATACCATCGCTTTACCCACAGTGCCATCAATCCGTGAGACTCCATCAGGACAAAGCTAGAAGTCCATCAAAATCCACTGTAAATTTCCTAAAAGAAATGGAACAAAAAACTGGTATCAAGGCCATATCCTTCACTGATATCCCTACTAAATCTCCCGATGTGTCACCTATGGAATTTTGTGCTTTCGAACTTTTAAAAACTGCATTATCCAAACGTTGTCCCAAAACCCTAACTGGACTCTGGAAAGCTGTTAGGGAGGAATGGGATAGAATACCTCTTCTGACACTTCAAAAGGCATTATTATCCTGGAAATTGCGGTGTCGAAAGATAGTTCAGAATAAGGGATGTCAAATAGAACATTTAAAACACAAGAATTTTATGTAATTTAGTTTTGTGAATACAATATACATCATCTAAAAAATGTGCGAACAGCCTCTGTAGGCTGGTAGACTGCGAGCTTAACCAGAGCGTAACGCACCTTAACAAACCCTTCTGAGCTACTATTAAAATCTCAAGTATTTCAGACTTTTTTCATTTACTTTTTATTTGGTACATGATTTTCTTTGCTGCCAAAAGATAATTGGAGTTCAGTATATTTTAAGTGCAACGCACTGAATTCATGACTTTTATTCATCACCTTTTGATAAACATAAAACAGCCATATGCTATTTTGCCAAGTATACAAAACTGATTCCTCTAAGTAAAATATAATATGTTCTTTTTTAAAGTTTACAGCTTTAAAGGAATCCATTTATTTCATATTATCTTATTTCCAGTTTTATATATATATCTTCTCTCCCAAACAGAAAACTATAGAACACAATTTAATTTACTAAGATTTGTTCACGGCTTAAAATTCCTTTTTGCACAGCTGAAAACCGGCCCTAGGGAAAAATGACTGAGTTTTTATTTTTATAAGGAAATCAGAAATGCCTTGAAGCGCATTGTTGTTCATGTTACTTCCCTAGGGTAAACTAAAACAAGGTTAAGAGAGAAAATATGAAGATACGTGAGCTAAAAGAGTTTAAAAGAGACTTTTATGTGTTACTAAGCAATACATGTTATCTACCACATGGGATAGTAAAGGAAACATTTCAGTTTTAAAATTCTTAATAACATATTACAGAAAATTAATCTGCTTAGAAAAAATTATACAATTAATTTCATGTAGTGCATGCAGTTAGAGATGAATTCTTAAAATATTTCGCTTGAACGGTTAATATCAGCTTAAGAAATGTACATGTAGACACGTTATTGAACTCCAGACAATTAAATTCTAAACGTTCATACTTTAATATCAGTGCAAATTTGGTAATTTAAAGTTATAGAAATTTTTTAAATGCTTAGTCTGACATTAAAGTGTGGACTAAAAGAATTCATTTCGAATATCAGTTATAAATTCTAAATAAATAACTACACCTTACGCGGTAAATACAAGCGGATCATATTAGAGTTATCTTTCAAGGCATATAAAATTGTTTAAATCAACGCATATAAATTTTAAAACTTATTTTTATATTTCCCATCCATTTCTAGTTTCCGTTGAGTGTTTTTATGATATTTACATTTGGTTTAATAGTTCTTTTAAAATATCTGCATGTAATTTACTAACTTTTTTAAAGTGCATAACTGCTTTAGCTCTTTTTCTGCTGGAAAATTTAGGTATGCTAATATTAAACTTAGCACGATATATTTATCTAACATTTTTACCGGAAAAGAAATTTCAGTCTTCCATATTATGCGATTTTAATTAGCCCAAAGGAGCCTTAGCTCACAAAGCCTTTGTGTGTTACCTTTTTATATAAAGTGCTATATAAAATTTGAAAACTATCAGTGTTTTTTTTAAGTTTTTATGTTAATATTTCGTATTCGTATAAATACGTGTAAATTATATACTATTATAAATCCGTACAAGATTTCGCTTCTCGAAAAAAATCATCTCCATCTTGTCCCAAACAAGCAATTTGTAAAGCAAGTAAATAAAAGCAAGAAATATAAATTGCAACTGAGAACTCAAGTGATACATTACTTATAAAAGTACAGAGGTGTTATTAATTGAAACAATTTGCCATTAATATATATTGTAGAATTTCCACAATTTCTGAAAGATTGGGTATGCATGACTTTTTGATCGTCCTGTATATCTTTGTACCTTGAGGACCTTAAGCATTCTTTTAAGCAAATGCAGCTTGTGAATAAAGGGTGAATCTTCGGATTATGCTAACTTGGCGGTTTTTTGGCGAAAATTTGGCGACCAACCCTGCTACAGCAACCTGCGAGTTTTTTTTTTTGGACGCCATTTTGTTTTCACGAAGTAAAGGCATGTTTTTTTTTTTACTCAACATTTTTTACAACAATCTGCTAGCCGAATTACGCTTATGCTAGAATTTTTATGGAATAAAAGTGCTTAATCGTGACGAAGCTTAGGTGCGAAATTGTTTCTAAGTGCTTATTAGCTAAAATCACGATCGGAATTTTCCGGAAAGTAGTGGAACAAACGTGCACAGAAATTAGTTTTTACAGGGCAAATTTATATATGAAACATGCAAATAATTTTTCTCATAAATTAGAAAAATTTGCACGAAAATGCAGGAAAATTTTGTGAATCTGTGAATTGGGTAAAAAAGGACATGTATGAAATTACCTGATCGCTAAAAAGTATGTATACTATGCAAGCTTTTATATGTTCAGCTTGCATATACCCTTTCCAAGGATGAACATTTTCTCGTATAAAATAAATAAATATGCAAGAAATTACATTAATTTTTCATTTCCCTCTAAATTATCCATTATAAAAGTCACCTGCGAATTTATAAGGCAAACATTAAAAATGGTTGCAAATACTTAGTGTCAAATATTTAACTTATTTCCATGCAGGTTTACTTGTACTGAAATGGATTGCAAAATGCTACAAACGCATAATGCACAAAATGACTATCATTTAATTAAAATATAAATAAATTAAAAAACACTAATTAAAATATAAATAAACATATACATTAAATTTATAAAAATTAACTTAAAATTTTAGTTACGCCTTACCCAAATGTCGCCAAACTACCTGTTACCATATTCCAAAGATTAGCCGAATAAAGGTTTAAATATTGTTACGTGCGTACGGGTTCGTTATATATTGAATGCACAAGTCGTAAAAAGTTAACAAAAAAATTTATTCTTTCCACAAGAAATAAATTAAATTGCTGAAATATTTCTTCACAGATATTCGCACAATAGCACAATATCTCAAACGATTAGCAAAAACTCTGTTCAAAAGAGATAAAATAATTCTATCTGACAGCGAAATCGCTACAATCAATAAATACAACATCAAGTAAACAAACAGCAGTTCGCTTTTTACAGCTACAACTACAACAACAACTGAGATGAGGTGTTTCAATTAGGTTCTTATAAGCTTTTTAATTATCAGCAGAACAATCACGATTTTTCTAGATTTTTCTGGATGGCAACAGTAATTACGAGATATTTATATATTAAGCATTAAATGCACGCGCTCTTTTGTTTTTATTGTTATTTTTTTTCGACGTAGCTTTCTCTTCAAAAATCGTCTGCGTTGCACGGGGAAATAAAAAGGAATTTTAACTACAATTCTAAATAAATAGCCAAATAAATATGAAATTCGTAACAATATTATAGTATAAAACTTTAGAAATTCAATGCATCTACTTTTAATTTGACATAAATTTTATGATCATGTTATATAAAATCAAAACCAAAATGAGTATTAAAGGAACTCTACAAAAAGAATTACAAATTAAAAAGACAAGGTAATATTTTTAATCCAATTTCTCAGATACTTTGTGAGATTACGTTGACATCTACGGTATATAGTTAAGTAAACATTTTACAGACGCTATAAGAATCATCAGTAATTTAAAGCATTGAAGTATGAAACATTTTAAGTTTTGCATTTTAGACATACTTTGCCATTTTGTTTCATTTAATAGAATTTAATTCATTGAAATTTTCATTGTGACACGAGAATAATAATTTTATTATAAATACACTGAAAGCTAAATTGTTAGTTTTTTTTTTAATATTGGGGAATTTTAGAATATAAAAGCAAATTTTATGAAATACCAGACAAATTTTCTGTTCACATTTTTGGGTGTTAGACTGTTGTTTTGAAATTCGTAACTAGAAGCTATCAAAATGTCTAATATCAAAAATGTAAGAAAATAAATACCATCGAGAATTAATATGAATTTAAATTAATAAAATAAATCGTGCAACCGTTTTTATAAGACGGTAAGAAATCTTATAAAGAACAAGTTCTACGAAAACGAAAACGAAAAGCATAAAATTAAACGATTGGCTCAATAATTTAAAAAATGCGTACCATAAATCAACGTTCAATTTGCATAGAAGTCCGCGATAAATTTGTAACGTGAAGAAGACATTCTCAAAAAAGAACAGAATGTATTTATAGAGGAAGGTGACGGGTTGGGTTATTGGGTTATTCAGTTATGGCAAAGCACACGAGGGCTATCTGCCTAAAGGGAGGGATGCCTTCGTGGAGGACTTTCTAAGGGAGACTGGCTCGTATACACGTTACACATGGGGAAAACCACGAAAACGCCCATGCAGCCAGCCCGTTCGCGGGATTCGAACCTCGGACCGAACTACCAGTGTTCAGCGTCTTTACCGCTCGGCCGCTGGTGGGCCGAAGGAAGGTGACGGAATATCTATTTACTAAGCCTCCAAATCAATTTGGTAGCGAGAGTCTAACACTCTATTTAAAATAAATTTTCCGTATTTATTTATTCATGTTTTATTTTTGTTTAAAGTTAAGTAATGCTTGCTCTTTGCGTTCTTGAGCTCGTGACTTTTAAGTAATGTCATTTTCAAATTTGATATATAACCTAAAATCGTATTGAAAAAGGCATGCTTTGTCATTATTACCCTCCGCTTTGAAATATTACTCTCTATCACTTTGTATTTGGTTAGCTGCTTGGAAAAAAACGGCGCGAAAAATGCTGCCAAACAAAATATAATTCAGCGTTTCATTCTTTTCAAAAAAAAAAAAAAAAAA